>JAJOOR010006025.1:0-22826 GCA_036250505.1 Solanum acaule | reverse complement strand
TCCGGAAAAGGAATGGAGGATGAACGGCTAGATTGATTCCCATCGTCCTTAGCGAGCTACGTGGCGTGATCCCGCAACTGCAAGGACGTTTCTTGGCTGGAAATGGAGCTGGAACAGTACTGCTGGACAGAGGAGGAAGAAGCTGTGTAGTTCTGGAATTAGTGTTGTTGATGGGTTTAATCGCTGGAAAGGAGAAGTGGGCCGGGTCGGGGATTATTGGGTTGGGTTGGCTGGGAATTGGGCTGGCAATTAAGGGAAATAAGGAGGGAAAAGGCTGCTGGGAATAGGGTCGGCTGGCACTATTGTTTGTAAGTTGTTGTTGTATTATTATTGTATGGGTATGGGAGTGGGCTGCTGCTGGAAAATTGCACTAAAATGGGCTAGAAATCTGGCCCAATTTCAAGTCTCAAATAATTGGAACTTAAGCTAGGAATGACTATCTTTGCAAATTGCGAAATAACTATTGAATTACCATTGCAACCAAATTGAGTTGAAATTGTAGCCAAATTGAATTAAATATTTAACCGAATGAGTTTAGTTGGTGATTCGGCTAAAACTAACAAGACGAATTAATAGAAATTCATTAATGAGTTTCTTAACCTTAACGAAATAAGATAACTAACTTAATTATAACATAATTAATTTAAATATAAACGACTAAATAACCAAATGTTTAAACAAAACTAAAATCCTTTTGAGACAATTTTCGAACATTCCTAAAATATACTAATTAGACACATAATTATATAATAATTAACTTAATTGTAAACTAACTAATTAACTCAAAATTGTAAACTATTAAATAACTAAACAAACTAACCAAATATTTAATTAAACAAAATATTTTGAGACAATTTTTGAATATTTATAAAGTTCAGAAGTATACCCCTATTATTTAAAAATTATAAAAATTGACAAACCATTTAAAACTAACTTGAAAAATATTTTGGATTTTATAAAGTCAATTATTTTAAAATCGTTTGAAAATTAAGAAACTCGAAAATTAATTATTATTGGGGAGGGTCAAAATTGGGTGTCAACAATTGTTTTTTTCAATTATTCGTAGTTGTTCTTTAGAAATTTAGAAAAAAAAAACATAATTTAATATTAAATAAAAAGTTTCAAAAAATTAAAATTTTATATATTACATGAAAATTATATAGGATGATTATTTGGAAAAAAGAAAGAAAAAGATTTATATTATGAAATAAGAAAACAAAAATGAAATCGAAATAATAATATAATATTGAGGAGAGAGAAGAAAAATCTTTTTTAGAGAGTACAATAGAGAATTGGAGTTGGTTGTCTGAAAAAATAGAGAACTCTATATTTGGAGAGTAAAATAAAGTTGGAGATGCCCTCAATAAGATCGACAAATCTAAATACCCATTTTTAGGCATAATTCATAAATATGTCTTTTAACTTGAATAACCTAGCATCCATGTCCTCCAACTTTGAATGTGCATAAGTAGACACTTAAACTTGTATAAAATTGGACAAGTAGACACATTCGTCCTATGCGGCATCTTACATGACAATTTTGAATTCTATGTGGCATCTTGTGTGTGTTATGTCACGTATGATACGTGTTTTGTTCAATTTTATACAAATTTAAGTGCTTACATATACATCCAAAATTGAAGAATATAAATACCAATTAAAATAAAGCTAAATGATATATTTATGTATTATGCCCATTTTTTATGTATTCCATATTTGCAAATTATAGTATTTTATTCTAATACTGCAATACACCTCAATTCTGTCTGATAAATTATAAAAGAGGAAATTAATTTGTCTCTCTGAGAATTTGCTAGAGGTTCCAACTATAAAAAAAAAATGATCAAAGATTAATTAGGTATAATTTTTTTTTTGTAGTAAATCATGATATTTGATTAACTAATCAAACAGTTGGTTCTCTGATTACAAAATATTGAATCAATACAAAGAATCTCATTAAATTGAATCAAACCAAACAAAATACATCTTTTAATTATTACAAGCTTAATTTATAAAAATATTTTTTGCTTAATAGTTTACAATTTCCATATTTTTCTTCGCAATAAATGTTGCATGTTATTTCACCTAACTCAACAAGAAGTCACCAAATAACAGAAGTTATCATTATGATATGTCATTTATCTCATCACTTACCGATATGAGTTGTGGTGGAATGATTGAAATATCATCACACTTAATTAGAGATTTCGAATTTAAATTTTTGAAAATAAAAAAATCTGTTAAAAGCACCTCTCCAAGAAATGAGTGTAATTCAATACACATATCAGTATATCACATTTAATCAGTATTCAAAATGAATACCAAGCATCGATGAGAAAACTTAAAAACGAAAAAATCATCAATTATTTGGAAAAGTTGTGGGTGGACAATAAGTCGAGTATTTAATGATTCTATATAAACCTTCACTAAATAAGTTTTTTTTCTTTCTAATGTAGGATTCATTTCCATTTATTATATTCAAAAATATCTAATCACTTACCTTCTAAAGTTTGCATATATGAGCAAATCAGAAGTTGAGATCGAAATAATCAAAATGCATTATGCGGAGGTTAAAAACATAAACAACACAGATTTTGTTAATTCGTGTCAAATTAACTTACATCATATAAATTGAGACAGAGAAAAATAATATATTTTACTTTTGAGAGGAGTATTGAAAACACCTTTAAACTTGACACAAATTATTAATTTCATTTCAGAATTGTTGAAACTATTGACAGCCTTAAAAACACATATACCACATGACCTAGCAAGTTAGGGCTGCGTATCGATCGGCTCGGTTCGGTTTTGAAGTTTATCGATTTTGGCTTATTGGTTATCGATTTGTAGAGATGCTAAACTGTTATAGAACCATTAAGATATTGACTTATCGGTTATTGGTTTATCGGTTTAACCGTTAAGATTTGACACAAAAAAAAAAACATTGAAAATCACTTAGAAACAAGGTGACAAACCAAATAAACCATGCACTTGAGTTCACAAGTTACATTTTGCTCAAAAGCAATCACTTTTACATTGTAGAATAACCAAGTGTTTGAGACAACAAAAAATAAAAGTAGGGAACCAAACTCTAAGTCAAGGACTTTATGTACAAAATGGTATAAATATAATTATTTAATTTACGGTCGGGTTATCGGTTAACCCGTTAAGAAAAAACCTTAAACTGTTAAGAACCGTAACCTGATCACAAAAAAAAATCAAAACCATTATCAAAACCGCTAAACCTATAACCCAATATTGATAAACCAATAACTTTTTTTCGGTTCGATTTTGAACAATCCTATAGTAAGTAGTCTCAAACTCTTGTAGGAGCATAAAACTCTTGATAAAAATTCAAAAAAAGTGTTGAAAATACCTCTAAATTTAGCGAGAACTTAGGAATATATTTCATTCATATTGCAAGATCAAAAGTGTATTTAAGTTCAATTAATTAAATTAATAAGTGTTTTTATAACCGTAAATAGTTCAAGAACGAAAATAACTCTTATACCCTTTGTGTAAAAGTCATGCCATAAATGACAAAAATACACCCAAATACCAAAGGCTTAAAAAAATGAGAGTTCTAGTTAAAACCTTAGGCTTATTTGGACTATAATCCGACCAAGACGCGTTTTTCTTGGCGATCCTGTCTGAATTTTATCGTTTACATGTGCACTCACATATATATAGCAATTTCTCCCCAAAATTTACGGCCAAAATGCATGTAAAATATACTAATTTGTCAAATATTTAGAGACCAATTCTCACTTTCTTGAAGTTTTGGTAGTTGTCACTTTGTTCTTCTAATCAAGATCTCAACTTTTTCCCTTTTTTTGTTCTTCTTTGACCTTCCCATGGCTTAGCAGTAGTTTCCCTTCTTGGGTTCATTAGTTTTTTCATTGTTTGCTAGTAATTTGTAATCACTTGTTATGTTTATGTTTGTTTCTGATTCTTTGATTCTGTTGTGTTAGCAAAGCCTATATACTTGTGATATTGTTTATTTTGAATCTTGATTTGGTGGGGTTGAACTAGTCTTGGATTTGAATGCTTGTTGACTTGTTTTTGGTAGTTGATTGTTTGATTGAAGTATCAAGATCTTATTTTTATTTGTGAAAAGAAAATTTTTGATGTTGGAAGGAAGGATTTAGGGGGGTTAATAGAGGAACAAAATGGGGAACACTTGTGTAGGACCAAGTATTTCTAAAAATGGAATCTTTCAATCAATGTCAGCAGCAATGTGGCGATCCCGGTCGCCGGATGATACTGCTTCCACTGTCACTAATGGTGAAAGTGTTAGAGTTGAAACACCAACTTCTGCTAAAGAAACTGAATCACCTTTGCCAGTTCAAGATAAGCCACCAGAACAGATGACAATGCCTAAGTTAGAAGAGAAAGAGGAAGAAAAACCGAAAAAGCCCAAAAAGCCCAAAAAAGCGGCTGAAATGAAGAGGGTGTCTAGTGCTGGACTTAGGACTGATTCTGTGTTACAGAAGAAAACTGGGAATTTAAAGGAGTTTTTTAGTATAGGAAAGAAGTTAGGACAAGGGCAATTTGGAACTACATTTCTTTGTACTGAAAAAGCAACGGGGAAACAATATGCTTGCAAATCGATTGCTAAGAGGAAGTTGTTAACTGATGATGATGTGGAAGATGTTAGAAGGGAAGTCCAGATAATGCACCACTTGGCAGGGCATCCTCATGTTATATCGATAAAAGGGGCTTATGAGGATGCTGTAGCTGTTCACCTTGTTATGGAGTATTGTGCCGGGGGTGAGCTTTTCGATAGGATTATTCAACGAGGGCACTATACAGAAAGAAAAGCAGCTGAACTCACCCGGACTATTGTTGGAGTTGTAGAAGCTTGTCATTCTCTTGGTGTCATGCATCGTGATCTTAAGCCTGAGAATTTTCTTTTTGTTGATCAGAAGGAGGAATCACTTCTCAAAACAATTGACTTTGGGTTATCAATATTCTTCAAACCAGGTAGTTTTGTATGATATGTACTTCCTTTCTTTTAAACTGCTTTGAGACACTGTCAATTAATGGGTACACAATTAGCTCGGAATCCATTAGAAAGAGTAAGCATGAAAATTAAATGTGTTCGTCATGATATTTCAGGTAAAATAGGATATAAATTGTGTTTCTTTCGGTGAAGTAGCATAAGATGAGTTTAAATGGAATAACATGAGGAGTGAGGATTCATGTAGCCAACTCCAACTTGCTTTGGACTGATGAGTACTAGTAGTATTAGTAGTTGTATTTGTTACTGTTGTTTCTTTTAGTGAAGTACAAAAAGTGAACCAATAACAATGGTTTTAAGGAACCAATTCTCCTATGGCCCACCTTCCTCTACTCCAACCCTTTTCCTTCATTTTTTTTGTTGACAAGGTAACCCGCAGCCGCTACCTTTCAGGTGCATACAAGGCAAACCCAACTCCATAGCCCTCAAACCACACAAGAGAGGTAAACAACAATAGGCAAGCCTTATGCAACGACCGATAAAGCATGCAGGGGGGTTCGAAGCTGAGACCCCCCATTTGGTAGATCCAACCCTTTTCCTTCATAGGACGCATTGATAGAATAGATTGACATCGTCTTTTTCTGTTAAAGTGCCTCTTTGTGTACGTTGATTTTTCTACACTATGAACAATTTGAAGTTATCAAGTGTTTCGGTTGGGGTGCCTTCAACATGTTGTTTCACTAATGCTGACTCATGATGATATTGGAATTTTAATCAGGTTCTACACGTAATCATACTAGCAGTCTGTTAACTTGAATTATATGCATAAACTACTTATCTTTTTAGTCACTGTGATTCGGATTATGTGAACTCTTTGGCATCTTAATAAAGCTTACTGGACAACTATTTGATCCATTTTAACATTTTCTTTTTTCTTTATTCTATGTTGACCATATTTATTCTTTTCCAAACTGCTTATTAATTGATCTTTTTCTCTTTTCAGGCGACAAATTTACTGATGTTGTTGGCAGTCCGTATTATGTTGCACCAGAAGTTCTCCGAAAACGTTATGGTCCTGAAGCTGATGTCTGGAGTGCTGGTGTAATTATCTACATCTTGTTAAGTGGAGTACCTCCTTTCTGGGCTGGTAAGCATTCCCGAGTCATCAGAATTGGCATTTATTGGATACTTTTTGGCTTTCGCTCCATTATTTGGCTCTTCTACATTTAGTTCACTAAAAGTTCTCTGCTTTTCCACTTTTATTTACATTTTGAGAAACCTAAATGTGCATTTGTTATCAGAAGAATTGATGTCTTGTTGTTCATGTTTGCTGAGATTGACTTATTTTGGTATATAGACATTGCAGCACCTCTATCTGACATTTCTTTCACTTTTTCACTATTACTCCCTCTGTCCCAAATTGTTTGGCACACTTTCTTTTAAGTACGTCTCAAAAAAATGTCACCTTTCTATAAAAGAAAGAATTTAACTTTAAAAAAAATTCTCTTTTACCCTTATTGAAATGACTTATAGCCACACAAATGTCTAAAATTTGTTTTAGACCAGAAATTTCAAAAGTCTTTTTTTTTTTTCTGAAAGGAGGTAAGTGGTTTTTTCTTCTCAAGGATGACAAAATCAATGTAAATCCAATTTGAATATTCTTTCTTCAGTAATTAATTCATTAGATTCTTAAATAGTCAATGTTATTACTTCACTTAAGATCTCCTTCTGAATCGTTTTGGAATTGGATTCGAATCTGTGTTGCTCGGACGCTTCAAAATCCCTGTCGCACCTGGATTTATCCGACAAGATTTGGATGTGGGTTTGGGTCCATGCTTAATTTGGTCTACTTGGCTTGGGTTGCTTTGACTACATCTATGAACAAGAAATATTGATTAATTGGGTATTTGGTTTGATAAATATATACTTTGCTATTACACGAAATATCTTATGAACAAAATTTTGGCGTTTATAAAGAATTAAATGTTATGAATTTTAGTTCAATAACTCTAATTACTCGAAATCAATACTTATACATGCCATACTACATTTAGTGGATGGCTCCCACCACCTGCATGCATACTCTCCAAATGCTAAAATTATGTGATGATGAATTGACCTCTAGATTGGCACCTGAGTTCGTGCAACATAGGTTCTGATTGTGTTCTGGTACTTAAAGTTAATTAATGTCAAGATTTAAGGAGTGCAAGAATGAACGAAGAAATGATTCAGAGATTCTCAGTTTGTTGAAATAATAGTGCATGTATGGAAAGGGGCATTGGAAAATTATACAAGGCTAAGATGGATGGTGTGATGGCCAAATGGAGGTTGAAATGGTCTTTTGGTTAGTCCATCGGTAGAGAAGTGGATGGTAATAGAAAGATGACTGATGTAATGGCTGGTTTAAACAAGAAAAGATGAAAAAGACCTTTTCTTTTTACTTGATTCATGTTTGTAAGGAGAAAATACCGTGTTGTACTGTATAAATAGTTGGTCAAACTTGGTACATGACTATGGATTATTCCGGCAGATTCCTTACATGTCTGCCTGTTCTCTCTATGTTCAAAGAAAGTCGGTCAACTACTGCACATAAGGGAAAATTGAATTATAATTATGTTCATGGAGAGGAACATGGAAAGGTTTTCTGGAATCAAATACTGCCCTTCTAACCACTTATCATCTTTTTGTATCGTTTTCCGGAACTAATTTTTTCTATCATACAGAAAATGAGCAAGGAATATTTGAACAAGTCCTGCACGGTGATCTTGACTTCACGTCAGACCCATGGCCAAGTATTTCAGAAGATGCAAAAGACTTGATGAGGAGAATGCTTATTCAAGATCCAAGAAAACGTTTAACTGCACATGAAGTTTTATGTAAGTAGTTTAACAGTTTGTCTTTTTCTGATTTCTGGATTTTAATTTGTAAATAACAACTCTGATGGGGTGAATTCAATAATATTTGGTTCTTGGAAAGATTATCATCTTCTCAAGGTAGGAGCAAGGTCTGCATACACGCTACCTCCCCAGACACCACTTGTGGGATTACACTGAGTTTGTTGTTGGTTCTGATTATTTGGAATCCTGTTAATGAAACCCTACTTTTCTTTTGAAATGAAAAACTTTGATAGTCACTGAGGGTGATATTGAAACTTTTGTAGGCCATCCTTGGGTTCAAGTTGATGGTGTGGCTCCTGATAAGCCTCTGGATTCTGCAGTTCTCAGTAGAATGAAGCAATTTTCTGCAATGAACAAGCTCAAGAAAATGGCTTTGAGAGTGAGTCTATCAATGTGCAAGATAACTATTGACCAAAAAAAAATCTATTTAGGTTGAAACTAGTCTGCTAAATATTACGCTGTACATACTACAGGTCATTGCTGAAAGCCTATCTGAAGAAGAAATTGCTGGTCTTAAAGAAATGTTCAGGATGATAGACACAGACAATAGTGGTCAAATAACTTTTGAGGAGCTCAAAGATGGATTAAAAAGATTTGGCTCTAATCTGAAGGAGTCTGAGATCTATGATCTTATGCAAGCAGTAAGTATCATATTAGTCCTTGATGCATTTTTTTTAAATGTATGATTTTCGAGCAGTATGTCTGAGATGGTATTAGTCGTTGATCCATTTTTTTAAAATTTATGATTTTCGAGCAGTACGTCTGAGATGGAAGAATGTAGACAGTTATTTCACTCTTTCACACTAGTGTTCGTTGTTCAAAGTACTGAAATTGCTTATCTGAACATATGTAAACTTACCGTAAAATAATCTTTTTTTTTATGGTAATGTTGTATTAATCCAACTGATATATATCATAGTTCTCTAGATTTCTTTTCTTTCTTATTAACCTCTGTCTTCCACTTCCATGCAAATTGACAATGTGTCACTAATAGTTGTTTTAAGTGGAACTTGAAAGATATTAAGTCTATGTCAAGCAAAGAATTTTATAAATTGAATTATTTTTGTGGTAAGTTAATTATTATCCCTTCTTGAATATGACTTTGATTGGGAAAAGAGAATAGATCGGTGTTGTTGGTGTTCAGAAGAAAAAAAGTAGAATGATGCAATCAAAATTTTTGCTAGTGAGAGAACTTGTGATCTATTCATTGTTCGGTATTTTATCCTTCTCATTGCTGTAATGATTTATATTTTTAACTCTATCATCAGCTTGTGATCAAAAGCTTAGATTGGTTTTAGCTTCATGCCATTGTTAGATCTTTCATTCAACCAACAGCAAAGATGATGACGTACTCGAGTAACTCCTTGCATTCTCTGAAATTGCAGGCTGATGTTGATAACAGTGGAACAATTGATTATGGTGAATTTATAGCTGCGACATTACATCTTAACAAAATTGAACGAGACGATCATCTTTTTGCTGCTTTCTCTTACTTTGATAAAGATGGAAGCGGCTATATCACTGCAGACGAGCTTCAACATGCTTGTGAAGAATTTGGCATTGGAGATGTTCGCATGGAAGAAATGATCAGAGAAGCTGACCAGGACAATGTAAGTTCTGTTTTCTTAGCTTTCACTTCATTGGACCTACTCAGAATGATGTCTTGATCCTTGTAGTAGTTAACATTTGTCAAAGAACTTAAAAACGCATTTCACTCGAACATGGAGGATATCCAACATGCGTTGCTTGTATTGTAGTCTCAGTCATGGAAAAAATTCTTACTTTTTCAGGACGGGCGCATTGATTACAATGAGTTTGTTGCTATGATGCAAAAGGGAAATCCAGTGCTTGGTGGTGGCAAGAAAGGTCTAGAGCAAAGTTTCAGCATTGGATTCAGAGAAGCACTAAAACTATAGGTCTTTGAAGAGTGATTTTTTTGTTCGTTAGGGGTCGTTTGGTACGTGAGATACTGTTTGTCTATTAGTTTCTTCATTTCCTTCTGGAATATTTGTGTTTTTAAGAGTGTATAGTATTTAAACTAGTCTTGCTAAACAGCATTGCTGTTTTCCAGTGCAGTTTTCAGTTCATTCCAAAATTTGCACAATTTTTCCCTTTAGATTTCAGTTATCCTGTTGAGTAATTGTATAACATGGATGTAACAATATTATACTGCAGTTTTTAATCATGCTGTTAATTGAAAGCTTATTTTACCAATAATATTTCATAATATTATCGTATTTATATTGTATCATAGTGTATTACTTTGATGAATACAATATTTGGATATATTGTGTTGAATTCATTGTTACATAATGTCATACATCGGTAATTTGAAGAATAAATCTACAAAAAAGTATAGGGTTCGGGATTGAACAAGAAACTTTTGGGAATTTGACTCGTGACTTTGTTGGTTGATCATCTTAGAGTAAGGATCTCACATTAATGCCTTTCAATATTTTGAAACATATTTGAATCGAAGAATAAACAATAAATTCATGTATTACTAATACTTGTATAATTTTAATCAGTTATAGACAACAAATTTATGTATTACTAATACTTGCATAGTTCTAACCAATAGACAAACGAGCAAAAAGAAATAGGTATCTTTGTGAATTTGATTGGGAGGTACTAATTTCTTCTTCATCATCATCTCCAAAATTGCGTTTTTATCGCAAAATTTCAATTTTTTATGTGATTAATGATACTATATATGAATAACATTGCAATATTACTTGTCCATAGAATATAAAAGCACAATACATAAATGTATTTTTTCACTTTGTCTTAGTTAATATCTACATTCTTCAATTTTGGATATGCACAAGTAGACACTTAAACTTATATATGCATACGCACACGTTCTATATGATATAATAAACGTAGGACGTTATGCATTAAGTGAATTGTCACGAATAAGTCATATATTACCACTTTATACAAGTTTAAATATCTATTTGTGCACACAAACAATTAAAGGTTAGAGATGTCAACTGACACCAAATTAAAAAATATGTTTATATATTATGCCATATGTAAATAACTATTAAAACGAACATTGTATCTAAAGTAACAACACAATACAATGTTGGACTTCTATTTGGGCCAAGTTTAAACCGGTTACATTTTCATAAGCCCATTACCATTTTCACAGTCTTCTTCCTCAGCTTGGCTAGGGTTTTTCCACCTGAAACTAAAACCCCCAAATCACAGTGTAGGAAGGAAACCATCACAATGACGTCGTTTATGCAGAATCTCGCGAGAACGAAGAACATTGGAAAAAGGTCTAAAAAAAAGTATTTGGAAGATGCACTTTACAAAAATCTGTTCAAGGAAGGAGGCGAAGAGAATCATGTTAGGAAAAATCTGAATCAATTTTTGAAATCACACAAAAGTGCTTTCAAATGGGAAGTTGGAAAATCCCTCAAAGTATTACGCCAACGCAAGCTTTACGCTCCAGCACTCAAGGTCTCCCATTTTCTCAGATTTTCGTTTTTTTTTCGAAAGTGTATGGATTTAACTCTAAGAACTTTGCATTTCTGTATATTTTTGATGATTTGACCTGAAAATACTAAACATTTTTGTAAAATGTTCTTGCTTTTAAGTAGATTTCCATGATTTGGCCTCAGAATAAGTTTGGGGTTTTGTCATTATGGGGATTGTGTCCCTTAAACCTAGTTGTATATTGATCTTCCATTGATTGACCTGTAATTAAGTTTGGGTTTCGAATTTGCTTCTCAGGGAAGGAGATCATCTCC
Organism: Solanum acaule; assembly: GCA_036250505.1. Lineage (NCBI taxonomy): Eukaryota > Viridiplantae > Streptophyta > Magnoliopsida > Solanales > Solanaceae > Solanum > Solanum acaule. Next base: position 11,211 of record JAJOOR010006025.1, on the reverse strand, counting down.
CCTGAATTGCTTGTCATGGTCTCTCCGCCAAATTGGATATTTTATATACATATTTGCTAGAATTGATTAATATTATCTGTGCTAGCACCCATGCTCCAAAAGGCTAAATTGTGCAGTTGGTTTTGACAACTAAGTTATTTACCTAAACGAGTAGGATCAATTTCGACTTGATACTTCTTTTTATCTCTTTTTTCGGTGGTGCACTGATGTTATAGGAATCCTAAATCCACCTCAAGCTTACCTTGATGTTGGTGGTCTCATGCATATTCTAGCTTAGCTTGATGTTGGAAATTCAAAGGGTGGTTCTTGCCTTTTAGCAATATTCCCTTTTGATTAGATTAATCTTTGGCTGTTCTCCTGCATGCTTCCATTCATGTTGAACAACTTTTGTGGCAAAAGATTTCTCCTTGCTATGGTTTTGACGGCTTATTTTCCTTTTCAAGTTTAAAGAATATTTTGAATCAGCAAGGGAAGGACTGCTGGATTTTTACTTAATTCTTATGTAAGTTTTTGGTGGCAGCTTTGTACAAAAAGGTGAATAGCTGCTTAAGGGATGCTACATTAATGCAGTGCCTGTAAACCACTATCTATGAAACCCAAAAGTGGGTTCATTTTATCTCTTAGATCTTTGAACGCCAACGTAGAATTTGAAGTAGAACTGTTATTTGCTTAGAACTATAAGGTGTGACTTGTAAGCAATTAATTTTTATGGTTTCTTGGTTTTCTTTTAGCGAAATGAAATGTTTTAATTTGCTAGTTGCTATGTGCAGTTATCAGAAACAATGGAAAAAAGGGGCATGAACAAGACCGTTAGTGATCAAGCTATACATATAGATATTGTTGCCAAGAGTAAAGGGATTGAAGCAGGAGAGAGCTATTTTTTGAATCTCCCAGAGACATCGAAAGATCTTCTTACTTATTGTGCCCTTCTGAACTGCTACTGCAAAGAATTAATGACTGAAAAAGCTGAGGCTTTGATGGAGAAAGTGAAAGAACTTAACTTAAGTTTAAGCTCCATGCCTTACAACAGCTTGATGACTCTTTACACAAAAACTGGGCACCCAGAAAAAATCCCCGCCATTATCCAAGAAATGAAGGCCAATGATGTTATGCCAGATTGTTATACCTACAACGTCTGGATGAGGGCTCTTTCTTCTGTGAATGATATTTCTGGGGTTGAGAGGGTTATTGATGAAATGAAGAGGGATGGCCGTGTTGCTGAAGATTGGACTACTTATAGTAATTTGGCATCGATCTATGCAGATGCTGGCTTAACTGATAAAGCAGTGAAGGCACTCAAGGAACTGGAGAAGAAAAATGCATGCCGCAATATTACTGCTTACCAGTTTCTGATCACATTGTATGGTCGTGTTGGAAATTTGCTTGAAGTATATCGGGTATGGCGTTCTTTGAGGCTTGCTTTTCCCAGAACAGCAAACATAAGCTATCTTAACATGATCCAAGTTTTAGTTAACTTGAATGACATACCGGGTGCTGAGAAATGTTTCAAGGAATGGGAGTCTGGATGCCCAACTTATGACATACGTATAGCAAATGTTCTTATAGGAGTTTACACGAAACAAAGTTCCCTGGAGAAAGCTGAACAGCTCAAGGAACGGGCACGAAGGAGTGGAGCTAAGCCCAATGCTAAGACATGGGAGATCTTCATGGACTATTATCTGCAAAACGGGGATATCAAATCAGCAATTGATTGTGTTGACAAAGCAGTTTCAATTGGAAGGGGTGATGGTAGCAAGTGGTTTCCATCATCTGCCATCGTAACAAAATTCATGAGTCATTTTGAACAAAATAAAGATGTCGCTGGTGCAGAACACTTTGTGGAAATTTTGAAGAAGGCTAAGGATGAGTTGGGGGTTGACATATTTGAATCTTTGATACGAACTTATATAGCTTCTGAAAAAACAAGTCCTATCATGCGTCGGCGTATTAAAATGGAAAACATAGAGCTGACTGATGAAGGTAAAAGATTGCTGGATGCCGTTTCCGTGGAGTGAGATCATTTATAAAGTAATTGACATGCCTTGAGCTTTCACAAACTGAAACACGGAGATATGAGTTTTCAGCATGTTGTTGCAATTGAGATTTTTTAGTTTACTACTCTTTTGAATGGTTTCTTGGATTGTGCATATCCTATTAGCACATGCATGGTTGAAAATTTCCTGCATAAGTGTAAACACGCTTTGGGCACATTTGGGATTCCGTCTAGATAAAAAATAGTGAATAAACAGACTAGAGCTTTGATGCAGCCCGAGGTGCTTGACAGTATGCCCTAAACAGCTCAATTCTGGTATTTCTGGAGAGTTGAATTTGACGTTTTTGGATTTTTGTTTCCTACCGAAAGCTCTTTTTCTTTTTGGAAGAAACGCACTGTTTGAGTTTTTTGTAGATTATGATAATTTGTTCGCTAATCTCTACACTTTTTTTTCCATTTGTATGTGAATTTCTGTGTTCTACTTAGTTTACTCTGTTCTTGATGAACAGCTAAATATCTGATATTTCTTTTTAGAGATTATCGATTCAGAATCTTCATTTGGCATCTGAAAGTCCTTGTTCTTTATTTTCTTTTTAGTTTGGTTTGTTTGCTTTCTTTCAATTGTTTTCGCAGACCTGTTTGTGTAAATTGGATATCGCTACAGGTAGATTAACTTTTCCTTACTTTCTTTGTTCTTTCAAAGAGCGTTTGTTCATCTCTCTACATGCTTTCCACCCTGTTTCTATTCTTGCTCCCAATGTGTTGGACGTGTGTTCCCTTTTCAGTTAATTTTCCCATATCTTCTTCTCTTTTCCTTGGTGGGCTTCTTTTGGGTTCTCGAATAAGGTTAAATTGTTGCTTTCTGTGGTTCATCATTTTCTTCCTACTTCGCTTGGGTCAATCTCTATGGGGATCATTTGCTTCTGTTAACATATTTTGTATGTTTCTTTCGACTTCTATGTCTGGGTTTTGTTACTCTATTTTCATTGTTGATTGTGGTATGAACAATCCTTTCATTCTTCTAGGACATTCCAACGTCGAAATCACCATACAAATCCTTTCACTTATACTCTCTTTCATTGGAGTCCATTGCTTGGCCACACGCTCACACAACTACATTTTGATGTTTGCTAATGTTAGGTTTCTGTTTTAGCCAACTGTGTAGGGGTTCTTTGATTTCTCTGTTGTAATCAGTTCATCACTCTTTCCTTCTCAACTTCTGAGTTATTCACTGTTACATAATGTCATTCATTGTTCCTTCAACTGTGAGCCAAAAACAGCTATTCTGCTTACAGTATTCAATTCTTTGGAATGAGATTTTTCTTCAATGTTCTCCTTTGAGTTAAGTTTCTACTCTCTGGTTTAGGTAATTTTGGAGTGTTTTGAGTTTGAATCAGACCTAAAGGGGTTTCTTAGAGCACATTGTTGTCACTTGTCAAGGGCGTGCTTAATTGAAGCGAGGTTCAAAACATGTTAAAGCACATCACCTTATATACTGGACACTTTAGTGTCGGTATCAAGGATATAAGACATACTTCTCCTTGCCAATGAGTCTCTTGTGAAGAGGAGACATTAAACGATTGGTATCTCACTTTATCGTTTTATTTTCTTTTATTCACACTTATACATTATTAGTGTTGGACTGAACATGTATATAAGTTAACTTCAGTGGGTGGGTGGGGGCGAGGATTTATAAACTAATTTATTGTCAACATGCAGTCATGTCTCTCCATCAAATCAAATATCTTATGTACATATTTTTTTTAGAATGAATCTAGTATTATTTTACGACACTTGACTGAATGATATGTTATTTACTTAAAAGGAATATGGATCAATTCCCACGTAATACTTTTTTCCCTTTTAGTAGTTGCACCCATTTATAGAAATTTTAGATCCGTCTTGAATAATTCCCTTAAGTTTATCAATGTGAAGAAAATTCATCTTTTCCACGAATTTGAAGGCCAAAATTGGATTTTATAACTCAAATATAGTAAGAACATGAAACAAAATTTTGAATTTGAAGAATCTTAAAATTCCCTTCAATATCGTTTTGGAGGTACCAATAACGATGAGTTATTATGATTAAGACTGGTGTTTTAAAGTTAGGTGTATACTACATATATTTCATTCATTATATTTACGTGATTTCTTTCGATATGTTGTATAACGGTCAACATTTTGAAGACTGAAAAAATTATACAACAATTTGCAAGTGTAGTGTACTTTTGTGACAAGTACTGCACTAATCTAAAAAAACTAATCACAATTATCATATAAAATAAGCTGAGCAATACTAAGGTCACAGTCACAGGTGCCAATAATTTGGTCCCCTAAACTGGCCCGCCAGCTTTTCTAAATCAACAACGTTCAAATAATCGAAAAAAAAAGAAACGGTCAAATAGGAACAATAATAATTAATTATACATGTACTCACGCTCCTCATCATATTTTTATTTTAAGCTGAGTATATCGAAAATAATTTTTTTGTCTTTATGAAGTGTGTGAATAAGTTTCGTAGATATTTATTTTTTTCAAATCTCATTTATGCAATTATATTAGGTATATTGTTGTTGTACGATATACCTATTTTTTTCAACACACAAAGATTTGTACGATTTTTTTCGTTTAACATTTATTTTTTGAAATTTATATTATGTAAATTTAATTAATTTTTTCATAATTAATATAAGAAAAATTATAATTTATACAATACATTTGATATAATCTAATTTAAAATATAATCAATTATAAATTAAGATGAGTGTAATTTGTTTCACTTAAATTATCTGTTAGAATTTTTATTTACATGTCTCTTAAAGAAACATTTATTGAGAGTTTTTTATTTATTATTTTATTTTTACATATGTTTTAAGATAAAGTCTTTCTTAATTGAATTATATGAAAATAATAAAATAATTAATTTTATTTTGAATTTTGAAATTTTAATATGGAGTAACTATTTTTAGAAATGAGAGGAATAATATTTTTGGTACTATTCTATCAAAACAATAATGGGCATAGCCTTTTTTTTGTCCAACGAAATAAAACCCTAATTTCGCTCTCTTCATCTCTCTTTCTCTCTCTCTTCAATTTTGGTACTTGGTGCGGTGTTCTCTCTCTTCTCTGTTTTTCTCGAAGCTTTCAGTAAAATGTCGACGGCGGGTGATGGGACGGCGGCGTCAGCGTCGGCGGGAGCATATGAAGGAGGAGGAGCCGGAGGGAAGTTTAGGAAGAGACCGTTACGACGGAACCAGACGACTCCTTATGATCGTCCACCGACGGCCCTCCGAAACCCTAGTTGGCTCACAAAGCTTGTGGTTGATCCGGCGTCAAAGCTCATAACTTCCGGTGCTCACCGCTTATTTTCCTCCATATTCAGTAAACGCCTTCCACCTCCTCCTCCTCCCACGCCATTACCTCCACCTCCACCTCCAGGTTTTTTTCAGTTCTGTAACGTCTGTTTATTGATTAAGTTGTGAGATTTATCATTTTTCTCAAGGAAATGAAGTAATTTTGGTGTTGTTTTCGATGTGAGACGTAGTTATGCGATTTTTGGACTTATGTAGTGTGAATATTTGATGTATTTTGGAGGAAAGGGTTCGTTTTGCTTTTGTTGGAGGAACAAAGGATGAGCTTTTTCTTGATGATTGGATCTGAGTGCATGTAGGTTGTTCAATGATGAATATATTTATGTGTAGGAGGGCAAAGAGCTCTTGTTTTTTCATTGTTGAAGGTTTGGTGCTGTAAATTTGGGTTCTTTGGGTATGTAGCTAGAGTTGTAAGTTGGTAATTTTGCCTTTTATGATCCTGAAACTTGGGAAACCAGTAGTTGTGTTCATTTAGGTTTATATCAGAGCATTTGCTTACTGATTTGCGCCGCTACTTGAGCTTTTATAGTTAGCAAGATGGAGTGTTTACCATGTTTGATATTGTTATGAGGTTTGACTTGTTAATATACAATATTGTTCTACTTGCTACTCGAGCTTATATAGTTACGAGGGTGGAATTCTTCTTTTTCCTTTTTTGGAATATCCCAAGGGGTTCAAATTTAATAGACAGTCTGACATGTTTCTACCTGAACTTATATAGTCACTGAGAATGCATTGAACTGTTTTCATATAATTATCTGTTTTTTTGACTTTGTTGATATGATAGACATTCCATCTTGGTTAATTTCCATTATCTCCTTCCTTCTGATCATTGTTGTCAGCCGAGAAACCCACTAGCTATTCAGTTTTTTGGTTGTAAGTAGCAATAATTTCTGTTAGAATGCTACCCTTTGTTTGACACCAACTCACCAATTAGATTGGAATTAAGGCACAGTTGATTGATTGGTATTATTGAAAAGGAATTGATCTGCCAATGGTGTACTAGTAGCATTCTCTTTCTATTCTGCTTTCAGCAATGGCATTCGTTGAGGCATGTTTTATTTTTGTTATAAACAGGACCAAGCCAGGAATCACAGAATCTGCCTCCGGAGTCACGTCCCAATGTAAGTTTATTATACTTGAACTTTGTTCGCAATGGTATGATGCCTTTATAACCGGATCTTAGTTGATTATGTGATTATATGTCTTCCAAGACATTGCATCTTGTGTATTATTTTTTGCTACTAGAATCATAATCTATTAAGAAATGTATGTTTCACTTCAAAATCCTGATGAAAGCTGATAACACACCATGCAAATCTTGTAGGAGGAATGTGCTGATTTACTAATTTTTGATTATGTGGATAATCTGTTTTCCCATACATGGCAACTTTCATATTCCTTCTATGCCGACTGTCATCCTTTCTTTTGTTGATCTTGTAGCCAAAGGAGCTCAATAATTTATCTGTTAAGTAGTGTTATCAAAAGTCACCCCTTAAAGCAATGTGAAGGTAGGAGTTATTGCTTCAAGGGTGAAACCATGCCCCTCGGAGAAATCTGTGCTTCAGACAATGACGTGCAAAGTGACAACACAAAAAAATGCGGATGATCTTTTGAATCTCAATCTAAACGAGTTGGATTAATATCGGTGTTACTGTGTATGTAATACTGAAATTAGTTATGTTAGTTACAAGTTGATTACTGTAGTACTAAACTCATAGATGTTTATTAGTATTTTTTTGTATATTATGCGTTTCATTTTTCACCTCTTGCCCCATGAATCTTGTCACACCTTGCGCTTTTTACTTCTAAGAGCACTGCTATTAAGAAAATATTCTCTACCTTAATTGTATATATATGGTTAATGCTGATAAAAAGTGGCCTCTATGTGGAAAAATTCTTCCTCTCTATGAAGGAGTATGCTGGAGCACTGGTGGTGGCAGGACAAGGAGGTGATAATGATGCATGCAGCTCTGGGGATGGCTCATTCTCAGAGCTTGAGCAGCTCTTGAAGCAGAAGACATTTACAAGGTAAGATTTGTGGTAATTGATTGGGTGCCTAAAAAAGAACTTTATGATAATTCCTTACTGGAAAAAATGTGATAACTGGTTGCTGTAGAAGCAGGCCTGTGCATTACAAAGTAACAAAAAACCAGTTTTCTACAGCACGTTCATTGAATTTAGAGATTCTATCATTCCATCTATGTCATGTACATCTACCTCCCTATTCCAAAAAACTAAAAGAAAATAATCTGAATAGAGAAAAATTCCCTCTTTCCATCATAACTTCTCTGGTCCTCTTCCCACATCACCCCAACGGTCCTCGTCCCTCCCCTTCCCAACCCAAAAGAAATTGTTACAACTTACAAGGATGATGTTCACATTTTTCTATTTTTCTTATTTTCTTGTACCGCCATTGCAACAAATCTTTGGTAGCCCTTTGCATGTACCCCTGAAGTTCCAGCAAGTTCAGCATTGTGTCCCATAATTGCTTTGTCACATGACGTGTATCCTCATGCCCTTCACAAAGCCCACAATTGTCACATCTAATCATTCTTCTCTGTAAATTATGCTGTGTTAGACATGCTTAATGAGCTACTAGCCATTTGGAGCGTCTCACTTTGTGCGGTGCATTATTTTTCCAAATAATTTTCCGTGGTATATGTTAGGCCTCATTTGTTCTCATTAAGATTAAGACGTCTGTATCCGAATGATTAGGATGTGGTTTATGGATCTGAACGTTGAATGATTGGGACTAATTAACATCTGAATGTGCATAATTTATCCATAATTAAACATTATAAATATACGACCAAATAAAAAAGGGATTAAATTTTATACCAATAAAATCATTACGGGTAACAAATGTAGTTATAGGAAAAATTAAATTCAACATAAATTTGTATTTTAATAAAAATTATCCAAGGTTTTAGCATGTATGGGTTTTGGGGAGAAATGGATCAAATGGGTTGGTTATTGTATCTCAGCGATCGAATTCTAAGTCTTGATAAATGGAGGACATGAAGCCTTTTTCTCAGCACAGAGAGGTTTAAGCCTTGGTGACCCCTTGTCCCCTTGGAAGTACTGAATAACATGATCAAAATTGTTGAAGCATCCGGAAGGCTTAGGATTCCAAATGACCAATAATTCAGAGTCTAGCAGGGAAGTCACATGCCTCCAATATGTTGATGATACACTAATTTTCTGTTATGCGGAGATGAGTCAACTCAGAGTGATTCTATTTGAGGGCATGTCAAGGCTACACATCAACTGGAGAAAGAGTCATTTGTATCCTATTAGCACTGCCTAATATGGAGCTTTTGTCTCATGTCTGGGAGGAGGTGTAGGTACAGTACACTGCCAACTACATACCTAGGAATGCCTTTGGGAGCCAAATAAAATTCTAAAGGAATCTAATTTGGGATTCAATAATTGAGAAGTGTGAAAAGAAACTGACTGGGTGGAAGGCTCGATACTTATCTTTTGGGGGGCAGGGCCACTCTTATCAGTTCAGTGCTTGATGCTTTGCCAATATATATGATGATTTTGTATACCATTCCAAATGGAGTTATACAGAGGATTAATAAGATTAGGAGGGATTTTCGATGGAATGGAAACAAGGAGGAAAAAAGGTTCCATTTAGTCAAATGGTGCAATATGATGCATGGGAAGAAATGGGGTGGGCTAGGCATCAGGAATTTGAAATGGCAGAGTAAAGCACACAAATTAAATGGTTGTGGAGATATTCTCAGGAACCTCAAGCTTACTAGGTTTGACATTATAAGAGCTAAATATGGTGAGGATAACAAGTGGATAACAAAGGAAGTAAAATCTTCTTATGGAATGAGATTATGGAGATCCATAAGAATACTTTGGCCTCTGATGAAGGCTCACGCCTCTATCAAGGTAGTTAATGGCAGCTGAGCGTCTTTCTGGGAGGATAAATGTCTTGCTACTTCTTGTTTGAAAGATCTTTTTCCACACATCTATTGCCTGGATCTACCGCAAGAGAAATCAGTTTAAGAAGCATGGTCAACACAGGGATGGATCCCAACCTATCCTTTCTTTGACTGATCTGGTGGGTGTCTGTTTATCAAATTGTATGTTTTCTTCTCGTTGTTGCCTGACCATGAAAATTCCTTTCTCTATACTTTTTGCTACCTCTTCATGAAGTGGGAATTGGACATAATATATGTTGGCAATGCATCCAGTACTGAACATGAAAATTCCTTTCTCTATACTTTTTGCTACCTCTTCATGAAGTGGGAATATGGACATCATATATGTTGGCAATGCATCCAGTACTGAGTTTGTGAGCACCAATGTTTTAAGAAGAGAAATGCACAGACAAGCCAAGCCATTAAGTCCTTGGACCTTGAAGTGGAAAGTGAGAAATGAAGCTCAAGCTTTTTTAAAATAATTGAACAATTTCCGAAAATTTGCAGTACACCTATGACTTTGTACCAACAACAACAATAATAATAATAATAATAATAATCAAATTTTAGTAAGAAACTAATTTCAACATCTAATATACAATAATGTCAATGTTAATCAAACTCATCAAAGTTGAGATTCAAACAATCAAGTATTTCTCATTCATATTGCTTGTGCTTTATTGCCTATGAAGTGATGACGTCTCTCACTTTGTGTCGCTTTGAGCGACAAAACAATGGATTTAAGAGCACTGATAATCACCAATTGACCTCCCAACGACAAGTATTGTCTTTTCCAATTTGCTAGTTCCTGTTCACATTTACACCTCTATGCTTTCAGCTTTGAAGCTATCCCCCTATGGCATGCCCACGTATTGTTTCTACCTTGCATCCTAATATATCTTCCAGTCTTAGTATGTTATCTCCTTCATCAACCAGGAATAAGTGACTTTCTGATAAAGAAAAGTTATCCCTTTGAAAACCAGCAGAATTAGGGGTGTTTTCGAAAGTAGTTTATAAGCTAAAAGCTAAAAGTCATACTTGGGGTAACCGGCTTTTGGCTTTTAGCTTATTTTTGTACTTTATAGACTAAAAAAAGTGCTTAAAAGCATTTTTTGGGGTCTTCCCCAAATACCTCCAAAAAAATAACTTAAAAACCAAAAGCTACTTAAAACAAGCCAATCCAAACACCCTCTTAACCCAAAAAATCTTATCTGCCCTTCTTGCTCTCTAAGACCGGGGTGTTGTCATTGTCAGAAATGTATAACAATTCCTCTTGGCCTGTAGCTCCTGTGAAGCCCTTAAGCCAGTTTCTTTCAACAGCCACCTTTAATATTTTGCTTAAGACTCCATTACTAAATTAAATTTAGAAGAGAGATAATGGATCACCTTGGCTCAAGTCCCTACTGGAGGAAAAGAAACCCACTGATTCACCATGCACCAGCTCTGAAAGCTTCACAGCTGATATGCATTTCCCAATCCAAATGCTCCATACTGTCCCAAATCCATATTTCTGATTAAGTTAATCAAAAACTCCCAAATGACATGATCATACACTTCCTCTACATTTAGCTTGCATATTACTTCAGGAGGCATTTATTTCACATTGTGTTCGTGTCAGTATCACTGAATCTGTATTCAACAAGAACATAGTGTTACAACTACCTGCTTCTGTTGGTAATATTCCTTCACCAATTTCTTCTTTCTCTCTCTCTTGTTGTCTCTATAAACAAGGGGAACACCACATAACCTTATTCTTGATGTGACACCATTCACGTGCAATTTCATAATAGTACCTGTAAATAGAAAATGGGGAATCAACATAATTAATTCTTGATGGGGCATTTTTTCAAGGATCTGCTCTTTTACTTTTGGCATTTTAAGCAATTCTATATCAGAACTATCTGTTTGA
>JAJOOR010006022.1:0-28648 GCA_036250505.1 Solanum acaule | reverse complement strand
ATAGAAAAAAATAATATCATATAAAATTAAATGAAAAGGATAATAAATTCAACTTTTACCATGATAAGGTTGAAAAATATTATTTAAGTGGAAGGAGGTGGGGCCCACTTATATATTTTATATAGTAAGTATTGGACATTTATAATAATTTAATTGAAACAATGGTAGTAAATCCTAGACTCTTCTAATATATAGTAATATATCTATCTTCAACCAAACAAATTATAAATTTAATTTCAAATATTTCATCTTATCTACCTTCCAAATAAAATAAATAAAAAATCAATTCAAAAATAAAGTAATCTCTAAATAACTTAATCCGTCAAATCAAAAGACATTAATTATTCAACATGAAAGAATATATTCTTTTTAAAAAGTCCTTACCTTTTACAAAGTTTTTATTTTTTGGTCAAACTTAAAATAAATAAAATGTAAATATTAGTACCAACAAAATATTTTTCTTATGAAAGTAATTGATAGTATGTCTTATTTAAACATTTCCACGTAGATTCCAGACAATCCAGTCTTGAGATCAATCATTGAACAAATCATTTATAGCGTTTTCATAACCCTCTTGCATTTTCATCTACAGTATCGTTTTTTAGACTCATCAATTTATCCCAATAAGCCCTTTTCCAAAATTTACAACAAATGGAAATTGAACCAAATTCAATTGACCATTTCAAGCTATATAGCCAATTGGAATTACAGGAGTTCGCCGACAAATTCGTTTTCCGATCACCGGAATCATCCACTGAAGGCTTCTCCGTTAGCCGCTACGATGGGAACATCGAGAAACTCAATGGTGAATTGCAGTTTAATTTAAAAAATTCTGTTTTTGTTTAGTTTCTGAATGTTTAAAAACTTTGTTTGTATCCAGAATTAGATGATTTAATTTGACCTATGTAAGACATTTGAGGTGTGAATCTAAGAGTGCTCTTTTGCTCATGCGTTTTTATTCAGGTGATATGAGCTTTGGAAAACCTTCAAAAGTCTCTACAATTTATGGAGTTGCTGGAACAATTAGGTTGTTGGCAGGTAATAAACTGAAATGAATCTTTATCCTATACTTGCTTGTTAGTGAATCAATGGAATTCCAGTTATTTGAATGCTATGAGTGAGTTTTTAGTTTTTATTTGGTTTTGAGTTGAAGTTAGTTGATAACTTGATAGAAATGACTTGGCTTGTAAATTGTGGATGGTGTGAATTTTTGGAGTTTTGCTTTAGTAAACAGTTTTAGAGTTGCAAATATTCAATCTTTCTATTGCTTTCAAATTTGATGGAGTGTAAAATAGCTAGAGGCATGTATAGGATAAAACCTGGGATAAATCAGGCTGGGCACGTAGTAGATCGGACTTGAACTAGAATATAAGTTAGGTATAAGAACATCCAAGGCCGGTGTAAGTCTGTCTAGCTCCGGAGACACGATACCAGGTACAAGAAACTGTCCGGACCAAGATCTCTTAAGCAAGTCAGCCGTTATGCGGGATCCCGAGATCCCCACCGGACGTCGTGTATTGGAGATAAATACACAATCAGGAGTTCAAATGAGGGTGAGATTTAGAGAAACAATTAACCTAGGATTTAGGTATAAATAGTCCTCTTTATCATTGTTGTAACCATCACATACTCACTATTCTACAATTATAACAACAAAATCTCTCTGTATTCAATGCCATTTAGCTTGCATTGTTTTAGGGTTCTGAACTCTCTTTCAGGGCGGCGATGCAGGATCCATATTCAGCATTTCATATTTTGTTACATTTATTATTGATTTATTAATTGTTTACCATTCGATTGTCGGAATCTATTTCATTATATTTTCATTATCAGATCAATTTAATCCTCATGCCTTTGAACCACACTTACAAATTCAACTGTACCTTTTAAGGGTAAATAAGGCAGTAAATATTTTACTTTCAATCAACTACATCTCAATTCCAAATGGTTAGGATCGGTTATGTGAACCCACTATATCTCTCTTCCTTTATCTGGACTTGATACCAAATTTCTTTGCTAAGCTCACTTAGGAAGAGTTCAGTAGATACTTCAATGGAGGTGAAAATTAATGTGCTTGGGCTAATGAGATTTGCTACTTTACATATCAGCAGTTAACTATCCCTAAGAACTTCAAATAACCCAATTTTATTTGTCCTTCTAGTGCAGTAGCAAAATCCTCACGTGGTATCATATAACATCAACAATTAATAGCATTTCCTTTTTTTAAATTAATTTTCTTTTGCTAATAATCTATTTACATTCATCAGACAGATACTGATTAATACTTCCTATAAAAATAAAGTAGATGAACACAAAAGTCCTTCGCTATTTTCTGTCCATTTAAAATTTATCCTCACAAAAGAATAGTGTATTTTGATAAAACTAAGGTTAAAGTATTCATAAATGGTATAACATATCGAACTAACAATAAGTGCTAAAGTTGGTAAAACCTCATAGTGCAAGATGAAGCCAAATCACAATTTGCAAAGGATTTAGCATTTCATGCTTATTCTACTTCAGGTTTATCTCCTAGGTTTTAGTTTCCTTTATTTTCCTCTTAAGTGTGTTATGTCTGCATTTATATGAAACTTCTTCCTGTTGTTATTCCTGCCTCTTTTTGGGCTTTAGTTCTTTTATTGGCTGTTTTTTGTTTGACCTATATTCCGAAATCAGAGTACTCTTTTGTTGTCAAACACTTTGTAGTCAATAGCTTATACACTTAACCGTTGAACAGTTAGGTTTTTGGCAGGTACTTACTCAAATGTATGACTTTATTACTTGGAGAGTTGAACATTATTTTTTTTTGACTACGATTCTTAACAAATACTTTTCAACTTAAAAAGATGTGATTTTTAGTACGTTTTTGTAATTTCTTAGAGCATGTTTGGATTGGCTTGTTTTAAGTCAAAATAGCTTTTAGCACTTTTGTACTGTTTGGTTAAGATTAGAAAGTGCTTTTAGACACTTGTTTTTAAGCCAAAAATAGGTTAAAAGTCGTAAGTTAGGATTCCTAACTTATGACTTTTGGTTATAAGCCATAAGCTATAAGTGCATCCAAACAGGCTTTAAGTAAGGTAAAAATCAAAACATTCAATCTGAAATTATGTGTTGACCTTTGTAGTCCAAACTTTGCCATTCTTTTTGTTAGTGATTTTAGTTGCATCATCAGCGTGGTTAAACCAGTGCAATTCTGATGATGAATAAGTTGTGTTAAGAAATGCATTTTTGGCCTAACTCAACTTCAAAAGTTAACTCATGTGAAGATTGTCCAAAGACCATACAAGGAGACAAGCAATGCATCCTTCAGTCAAGGAGGAACAACTTAACAACAATAACATACACATTGTGTCCTACGAGTGGGTCTGGGGAGGATGATGTGTACGCAACCTTCCCTTTACCTTGTAAAGACAAAGATAATGTACTTGCTTTACCCTCGACTCAAGTAAAGCAAAGACCTGCCTATTGGAGTATGGACAACACTACATGAGGGCCCAACATTGGTACATAGAATAACAAGAATGGGTCTGACTCTGATACCATATTTAAAAATGGACATGAGACTTAGCTCAATCCCAAAATCTAGCTCATGAGATGGGGATTGTTCAAAACTATTTAAGGAGACAAACAGTCGATTCCTCAATCAATTTGGGACAACTTAACAAGTTGAAAGTAGCTGATGGATGGGATGATAGTGTAAACTTGTAGATGGTTTGAATACTGATTTTGCTTTAGCAAACAGTTCTAAATGCATGTCAGCATCTAAATATCCTTAATAACTTTGCATAACCCGTCTTCTTCTGATTAGGGTGACAATTGGGCTGGTTGGGTCATATTTGGGCGGGTCATAATGGGGCAAGACCCAACCCAACCCATATTTGCTTGGATCAAAACGGGTTGGGTCAAAATGGGTTGGGTAATGGGTTATAGAACGGGTCAAGACCCAACCCAACCCAAATTTACTAAATTTTAATTGTTTTATTTGTTCTTTTACAATATTTTAGTACTTAATAAAATTATTATTATTTTTATTATGGCTATATACAACATATCAATTTTTTTTAAAAATATTTTGACAAGATTTCTCTCAAGACAGTTTGGGTTACATATCAACCCAATTTTAATGGGTTGAACTAATAAATGGGCAGGTCAATAACCCACCCAAACTTAAACGAGTTGGGTGGGTTTTGCCACCCCTACTTCTGATGGAGAAACCTATGAAAATCTACACATAGTATCTCATAGCATCACTTGTGTTTCCCTTATAAATGAAGTTTGATTTTTCTGATAAGTCTATTTGGATTCATGGCACATATAGATAAAAAATGAACGTAATCTACACATAGTATCTAATAGCATCACTTGTGTTTCCTTTATTAATCAAGTTTGATTTTTCTGACAAGTCTATTTGGATTCATGGCACACATAGATACAAAATGGAAGTACTAAAGTCCTTAGCTACTTTCTTTTGTGTAAAATTATCTTCTCCAAAACAGTTGCACATTGAAGTTTAAAATATTCACAAACATGGTCATAAATATATAGTTACTCTATCAAGTGTATATAGTTGGTGAAACAACTTATTGTGAAAGATCAAGCCAATTCACAACTCTTAAAGGATTCCATGTTTCGTGCTTATACTAGTTCAGGTTCATTTCCTAGGTTCCATGTCTCCTTTATTTTTCCCTATCATTTCATGTCTGCGTTGATATGAAACTTCTGCCTTGCTACTGCTTTTTGGGCTTTAATTTCTTTGATTGGCTGTTGTTTTGCCTGACCTATATATCTGAGACTTTAGTACTTCCCTTTGCTGTCAAACCATTTATCATATGTTTGGTTAAGCATGCACAAGCGTTTACAACAATGTGAGGAATTGACATTTGTAAATCTTTCATCAAATCCATATTTATAACTGCATCCATAAAAGTAAGGTTGTTAATCTAGCTGTTTAGGTCTTCCTTAAATGTCAACTTAATTAGACTTAGGTTTTCAATTGTGGGAATGATTAGGAATAGGAAAAGGATATTATCATAATTTAACTCAATTGCTGTCAAGATTTATTACATTCTGTTAATTTCTTCTTTTGTAGGATCACATATATTATTAATAACATCCCGGAAAGAAGTGGGGAATTATCTTGGTTTTCCTATTTTCCGTGTGATGTCCATGAAGTTTCTTTCCTGCAACGAGGCATCAAGGCATCTTACACGTCAAGAAGTATGGTTCTCGTATCATAATAGCCAAACTTAATATACTTCCATTTGAATAATGTTTGTGTTTTACACTTTTCCCTTTTCTCTTTTACTTTTCTTGAGCTGGAACAAAAGAGATGAAGCTCTTTTCCCTTTTCTCTTTTATTTTTCTTGTGCTGGCAGAAAAGAGATGAAACTTACTTCATGAATTTGTTGACAATAGTGGAATCAACTCCAGGCTTGTATTATTCCTATGAAACAGATATAACAGTGAAGTATGTTCAAGCTGTGCTATTACACCTATTTTTTGTTCAGTCATTTTCTTGACTTTGCACATTGCCAATTCTTTTAGTTTCAAGAAATCTAATATGTTTATCAGCTTGCAGAGAAGATGCAATTTGGCAAAAGGGTGGATGAGTAAACCAGTTTGGAAACAGGTTTGTCTACTAACTATTTTTGAACTATTCATAACATTATGTTTGTAGAATGTTATATATTATTGCTTCCAACTGGCATGTGAAGACATATTCTGGCGGCTGCAAGTTTTCTGGACCTACTTATGAAGGATTCACACTGATAGGATAACTTGCTTAGTGCATTAAATTGAGTATTAAACCCATGGAAGATAGAAAGGAGAAAGAAGGAAAGTAGACCTCAGTGACCTATTCGACAACTGACACCGCTTGCATGTACACCTCACCTGATATCTTTTACTGTATCAAAAACATTTTATGAAGCACTTGGGAATCCTTTTTCCCTTCATCTATGTGTGTATGAAATACAAAACATTAAATTCAATTTTGGTTGGAGGTTGTTTTAAGAAAAAAGGCTACTATGATTCACTGTAGCTTTCTTATCTAATCCCAATTGGTTTCGGTTGATATTTGGAGGTTGCTGAAGGTTACTGTTATCACTCCTTAGTCTCCCAGCAGTTAACAGTAGTAGTAGTAGTTACTTGCTGTAGTTATTTCTTTCTAGTTGTTATTTGCAGTTTTCATTCTAGTACTAATTATTTCTCTGTAGTTGTTTGCAGTTTCTTATTCTAGTAATGTTAGGAAGTCATGTCCTAGTTTCTAGAGGTAGTTATTTTATAAGTGTTGTATTTAAACTATCTTTTTGTCGCAGAACTTATTAAGTTTTTGAGAACATCAACCTTAAGAGATTGCAGGTTCTCTCTTAACGAACTAACACCATAGGTCGAAAAAAAAAACATCTTTACAGATTCCTTATTTTACTCTATATAAACTCTGATTTTGTCCTGTAATGTCCCCTGTTATGGATCCAGTTATGGGATGTTGCAGGGTAAAATCAAAGCTTATGCAAAGTGAATAAGGAATGGAAAGAGGTTTTTTTTTTTCGACCTATGGTGCTTGTTCGTTAAGAGAGAACGTGCAATCTCTTGAGTTTGAAGTATTCAAAAACTTAATAATTTTCTGCTTAGATTACTGAGACAAACAAATATAAATACAACACTTATAAGATAACTACCCCTAGAAACTAGGACACGACTTCCTAACATTACTGGAATAAGAAACTGCAAACTACTACAGAGAAATAACTACTACTAGAATAAAAACTGCAAATAACTACTAGTAAGAAATGACAACAACAAGTAACTACTACTACTGTTAACCACTGGGAGACTAAGGAGTGATAACAGTTAAGGCTCAGTGAGTTCTATGGGAGAATAAATATTGCAATCAGGCTATTGTATCTGCCGTTTCGTCACCATTGGTTAGCACATATTGATTGAAGTCAGTGATCGAGAACTGCTTAAGATATACTTGATGATGTTAATGTCATTGCCCATATATGTTCATCCTGTTATATCTCTTACTCTTATGAGCCTCTTAAATTTCTGGATGTGATAGCTTTAAGAGTTTTCGGCTTAATTTCTGGATGTGATAGCTTTAAGAGTTTTAGGCTGTGTCATAAACAATTACTCGTAATCAAAGAGATTCACATTTAATTTCTGTTGGAGTAAAATCTGTTGAGTGCCACCTTATCAGATCAAGTTGTCTTCCGTGATTGCGACGGCAGTCAATATCTTTTTGCCAAAAATACTCTATCCTCTGATCAAGCCTTGTCTCATGAAGATGTGTTACTTATTGTGGTCACAATACCAACTGAAGACGTCTTTTTGCATGTGATCTGACATGATGCTAGCCTACAGCTATGCCAAAAGCTGAATTGGGTTCCCCATATTTGACCACTCTACCACATTTAGTTGCCATATCATGCTGGATTAGTTTCACCTCTCAAATTGATGTAGATGTGAGAGTGGGACTAAATGTTGAAGTATTATATTAACTACTCTGCCAGGTGTTTTGCTTCTCTACAAAGGCTTTCCTGATACATTGTTCCTGATGGATGATAAATACCAGATAGGTTTATACATTTTTTTGGCATCATCCCTGTCAACAACTATGTTCCTATCACCTTTATGCACCGACATCATAATGTTTTTCATTAGTGTATCGTATTTGTGTAAAGTTGTTTCTTCTTGAATATTTTGGTTTTGGCTTAATTTCAGGCTGATCCGCGGTTTGTTTGGAATAAAAATCTGTTGGAGGAACTGATTGAAAATAAGGTTTGTTAAAGATATTCTTAGTTTGATAGTTACATTTCTTCTGAACAATAAGTTCCTTTTTATGTTACAAATTAAATATTTCTGTTGATTGCCAATGAGATTATTAAAAATCTGGTGCATTTGACCCTGGTATGTAGCTTGTCTAATATGTCTTTCATTTTTCTGTTGGTGCAGCTTGATGGATTCATCGTTCCTCTGTTGCAAGGAAATATCCTGAAGTTCTTGTCCCTACTCGCATGTCTCCCTCTCTTTCTCTCCTCCCTTTCCTCCCTCCCTAAGGATATGCAATTCATAAATGCCAAACTACGTGTGCTTTTCTCGGAAGTACAAATACTTTTTCCTTAACCAGGACCTAAGCTTCCAGACTGGACATCTTAAACTCAAAGATTCACCAGCTACCATAGCATTGATTTCAAGGAGATGCACACGGCGCTTGGGTACATAATCTGTTATCCTCCAAAGCATGTGACATTGATTTTACCTCCAGCACAAATTTGTTTTCTAAGTTAATCTTATTGCATTAAGCATGTGACATTGATTTTTGGAATCAAACCCAAATTTGTTTTCTAAGTTAATATTATTGTGTTTAATATAGGAACACGAATGTGGAGAAGAGGGGCTAATCTAGAAGGAGATGCTGCTAATTTTATTGAAACTGAGCAGTTGCTGGAGTTTGAAGGTTTCAGGTCTTCTTTTTTGCAAGTAGGTGTTTAGAAGCATGATTTTTCAGTTAAATTGCATCTCTATGGCTTTCACACATTTAATTTGGCAAATAAGGATTTATTGATGTTTTTTCCATGTCTAAATGAGTGTTATAGCTGCTTTTTGGTAGTTCAGCAGTGTGACTAAAGTAACTAGTTGTTTTCTTTTGTGTAACTGCCCCCCCTCTCTCTCTCTCTTTAGCCAGTTCTTTCTCTTATATATCTGCCCTCTCTCTCTCTCTCTTTAGCCAGTTCTGTCTCTTATATATCTGCACTCTCTCTCTCTCTCTCTCTCTAGCTAGTTCTCTCCCTTATGTATTTGCCCCCTCTCTCTCTCTCTCTCTCTTTAGCCAGTTCTCTCTCTTATATATCTGCCCTCTCTCTCTCTTTAGCCAGTTATCTCTCTTTCTTATTATATATATATATATATATATATATCTTAAATGCATGAAAGAACATTAGTCCTATTTATTCTCATCTGATAATATTCATGTTCTCTTTAAGTTTCCTCTTTCCATTGTTGGAGGAATTGTGTATGTTTGAGATGTCACTTTGCGCTAACAAAGAACAGAGGGAACTTTGACAATTTCAATGATCTAAGCATCAAGAAACCATCTCTTTCTGCATTTCAGATTCGAGGTTCAATTCCACTCCTGTGGGAGCAAATTGTTGATTTGAGCTATAAACCACGGCTTAATATTATCGATCACGAGGAAACAGTATGTACTTATCCTAATTATTTTTATTTAAAATCTTTTCTGTATGAATTATGAGAAATTGCCTTCCGTTGTTCAGCCAAAAGTCGTGGAGCGCCATTTTCATGATCTCTTGCAAAGATATGGGCATGTCATTGCAGTTGACCTGACAAACAAGGTACATAGCTTTTCTGCTGATACTTACTTCTTTGAGTTGATTTGATGTTTATAATGTGGACGTTTATTTTGCAGTATCAACTGTGGAGAATGTTTTAAAGTATACGTTTCTCCGTGCTTAACTATACATGTATCCGTGTTTATTGACCTTTTTGAATACATCAGGAAAACTAAGATTTTTTTTTTCTCTTTTCTAATCCATTACTATAATCTTAAACATTATGTTATGGTCCAAGATATCTCAAAATCATTATGAATGATGAGATTTGTGTCAAAACAGTAACTATTATTTCATTTCTTAATAGTCAGAGCGGTCATATTTCATAGTAGTCTGTTTCTTATGAGACCACTTATCAATTTTAGTTTACTGCTACAGGAGCCAGTTCTGATAATAACTTTTTCACATTTACAAATGTGTTGACTATTTTCGTTATCTCCTTTTGCAGCAAGGTGATGAGGGTCTATTAAGTGCAGCTTATGCAGCAGAAATCCAAAAGCTGTCAAGTGTGAGGTGACAGACTCTCTTAAACCTTTCTCTATCTGAGGCTGTAGAATCATTTCCATCTCATGGTTCCATAGTGACTGCAGTTAGAAGGTAGAGAGAGAACTTAAGAGTTTAATAGTTGGCCGACGCTTAATTCTATGTTATTTGCCATCACATGTCTGAAGTTAGAAGATTGAGATAAAGGTGGTAACTAAAGAGTTAGCCAATATCTTCTGATATGGCAGTCATCGTCAAAGTCAGTAGACATCTGGTTGAAAGATTGTCCCATCGCTCATTCTGAATAAAGGATAGGATTCGAATAGTATGAATAGTTTCTACAGTTAGCGATAATGTGTGTTGTGTTATATAGTTATTTAGTCTTTTTCCAATCAATAATTCAGCAATTTTATTCCTACTGCACTGCATTGAATAACTGAGGTGTTGCCAACTTAAATTCAAGACTAATTTCATGATTCTGTTTGCATTGTCTTAGATATGTGTCGTTTGACTTTCATCACTGTTGTGGGGGCTCAAACTTTGACAACATACAACTTCTATATGATCAGATCGCAGAGGATTTTGAAAAAAATGGGTAAGAATTAAACTATACCAACAGTGGCATTGCTTGCCAGGAAAAGACTCTTCAATTTGAGAATGTTTAATCTCCATAATACTGTTTTTTCTTGCTAAAATTCACTAATCCAGCTGAGCAGATACTTTCTCATAGACACAGAAGAGAAGATTATTTTAGAGCAGAGAGGAGTTATTAGATCCAACTGCATTGACTGCCTAGATCGAACAAATGTTACTCAGGTTGGAGGAACCACATCTATTCTTTATTCGATGAACGAGTCCTTGAAATCCTTCAAACACACATAATATTGTTTATTTTATATGATGATTCCCCTTGTACTTTCCCTTTATAATCTGCTGTTATCTTGTGCAGAGTTACCTGGCTCGGAAGTCTTTGGATTCTCAACTCCAAAGACTTGGTGCACTTTCATCAAATGAGTGCATTTCTATGTTCACTGAAGATTTTGAAATCTTTAAGACTAGTATGGACTCTGTAACATTTGTGGTCCAATAAATGCATACTTGCAATCTTTGTCTATTTAGACTTCATACTCCTAATAATATTGCAGTGTGGGTGGAGCAAGGTGATGAAATCAGCCTGGAATATTCTGGAACACATGCTCTAAAACGGGACCTTGTCAGGTAATGGACGAAATATTTTGGGTTAAAAAAATCAATGCAAAAGCATCATTTTTCTACCTTAAATTTACTTTGAAAAATGTACCAGATATGGAAAACAGACTATAACAGGACTTATAAAAGATGGGATGAGTGCCATTTCAAGATACTTCTTGAACAATTTTCAGGATGGAATTCGCCAGGCATGCTGCAGACATTATCTTACTATGAAATGATCCTCTCTTATTTATTCTCTTTTCATTGCAAGTGAATCTCCATATACTTTCCATGCACCTGCAGGATGCAGCGGACCTTATAAGTGGTCGCTACAGCGTTAACAGGGATAGCCCCTCTCCATTCCAGAATAATGGATTCGACTCACTCAGTGTAAGCAATGACTGTCTTTAAGTAAATAACCTATATTGTAGACGGGCTTCTCCATCGTGTAGAATCATGAATCTTACCAATCTGTTTTCACAAAGTTAAATCTCTATGACAGTATTGCTGCTTTTACACACTAGTGTTGGTGTGTGGTGCAGACTTGTTAAAGCAATTGACCAGAAAATGAGTATCAATGACCAGATTATAATGAAAAAGCATAAACCCATACCAAGTGGTTACTTGTCTTAATAACTACTGAATTGTTGCAGTAATTTAGCCTGGTCATATTACCTATTTCCTTTTGTAACACATTGTTGGACTGATTATTGATCATATGAACAAATCATTGCAGTATCTACCAGTAGCATCAGCACTTTTAATTGGAGGATTGACCGCGACCACCATCACGATTAACCAAGGTATCATTTTCTACTTCCATTTTTTAATAGAACTGAATGAGATTGTCAGTATGCAGAATATTTGCCAAAGTCTTATCTTATAGTTTCATTTCTCAAGATTCTAATTTAGCATAATCTACTTTCGGTAGCAGGACGAAATACAAATACCATTCTGTCCTCTGCACTGTGTGCTGGTGTAACTGCTGGAGTTATGGCACTAGTCAAATCAAATGGAAGGCAAATCTGCTCAAGACCTCGATTGTGTGGACTGCTGTAAGTCTGAGCATCATATCATAGTAGATATCCAGAACCATGAGGCATTTTGGCTTCGTGAACCCCTGAAATAAGCCAAGCCATCAAAGAATTCGGGAACTAGGAGGACTCCCAGGACAATGGAAGGAGCAGCAGGCATTGTTGTGTTATAACCAAATATCAGAAAACCTTACAGTAAAGGGAAACATGACTGATAATATATATTTTACTTGTATCAAATTTGATTCACCCCAACTTGTTTGGGACTGAGGTAAAAATTGACTTAAATAAGGCTATATTTAAGTTCATATCCCAATAATGTTTACATCCTGATTGAGGAAATTGATGATTGTAAATTTTCATCTAGTCAAAACATTTGAAGCAAAGTATGAATATCCAGACATGGCATACAATTGGCAGTGATGCAAGTGTTTTTTTCGATGTTAGTACTTTTTTAAAAAATAAATAAATATGCTGCATCATAGAAATAAATATTTCTATTTTTCCAAATCTTTTGAGAAAAAAATGTCGTTGTCAAAATAAAATTTCACGGTGCCTTCTGTGTTATATAAACCTGCTAGGTTTTGCTTGTCTATGTTATTAGTGAGAGCTGACAAGTATTAGCTTATTGATTGGATTATGGAGAGCCTCAAAGGGGAACCAAAAATAAATAGTACTTTCTCTTGTGACTATAAATCGTTTCATTAAAGGTAAAATGAGCATTATCAAGCTAAATTGTTACAAATATAAAAATATATCATTCTTTATGGTACTGATTAAAAAAATGTGTTATATAAATCGTTACGGAGGAAATATGACTATTAAGAGTGATAAAAAGGTCAAAATCATCCTATGCACATCAAAACTTTTAACAGATTGTTTGAATGGTTGTTGTATATTATTTCATAATCTCTCATTATTTTTCTCTGAATAAAATGAATACGAGCTAATTGGTGTGAGTTTTTCAAAATCTCAAATAAAATCAGAAAGATAACTGTAGATAGCGGCTTATATAGCCAAATCGATACGTAATAATGAACAAGTTCACATATAACAATGTTCACTTTATTCTAATAGACTTATTTATGATAATGATCCTGGAAATTAAAAGAGCTTAAACATCCTCAAGTTTGTTCCCTTTTTTCAGCACAAGTACTCTAATGTGCACTGAATTCAGCAGAACAATTTCCAGAGAATAGGAAGATGGTTGAAGCATTACAGACGACTCTGTGGCCTCAATGGTGCTGGCTTGAAGCTAGGAAGACCTGTAATTTCTCTACCTGTTACTAGGGTGTTGATATCATAGGTACCCTCGAACGTATAGATGGGCTCCAAGTCACAGAATGCCTACAGACATCGACAGATATGGAGAAACAAGATCACAATAAGTAAGCTGCTGCTGAAATGAGATCTACACAACTATACAAGTAAAAAAGAAATATGAAAATAAAGTATCCTGTGGTTTTCATCCACAAACCTTTGCAACTAGGAAGTCCGCCAAGATACCATTACCACCAAGTAATTCTCGTCCAAGAGAAACGGTCTCTCTAGCCCTCAAGGTATTCCATGACTAGAAACAAATGATTTGTTAATCAGTGCAAAAGATCAATCCATAACCACATAAAAATCTGCAGAATAAGGTCTTATACCTTCCCCAAGCTAGCCTGACCAGGAGTCATTTTACCACTCTCGTACAACTTGCAAAGGCGCCATCCAACAAGAAGCATAGCCTGAATGTTTCCCAACATCTGAACCAGCTTCTGTTGATTTAGCTGGAAAGCAGCCAATGGAGCTCCAAATTGCTTCCTCTCGTTTAAATACCTTGAAGTTAGAAAATGATTTAGCCCATAGAAATGTTGGAAGTAGGTAACACTATATAAAAGCATTGAACGAAAGATTGAAGGGTACAACAGAATGCTAACGGAAGTTCTTCTAACCCACTTCATGGTAAAGATATTCTAAATAGTAGCTACTAACTTCTAGGACCACGTTATATTCAATTACTTATTTCTTGAGAGAATCAAAGAACTATAATTTATTATAGATTGACTGTTCTATTTTACAAAAAAAGAGAAGCCTGGTTCACTAAGCTCCTGCTATACACAGGGTCCGGAGAAGGGCCGGACCACAAAGGTCTATTTTATGCTGCCTTACCCAGCATTTCTGTGAAGTAAATAAATTTCATGACAGATTATATGTTGACTGATGAGACATGAAAGATATAACAACAAGGCTTCAATTCCTAATCTAGTTCTTTTCCTCAAATCCTTATCAAAAGGACATCATAGACAATAGCAATCTCAAAAATCAACTTCCCCTATTTTACCCAGCAGGGGTTAACTTGAAGTCATTTGAACCAAAGTGCATGCAGTATAATAATTAACTATCGTTGGGGGCAAATAAAACAAGTGATCTAATTTAAACTACTACCTGTGACACATATCATATACACCCATTGCAATGCCTATAGGCAGCCACGCAACCATGACACGTGATACAGCAAGCACCTATTCAAGGAACAAAGTATCGACTGTCAAGACAATTTCAGCTACTTCAGTAATTGACGTAGCAAAATATTGACAATAACGTAAAAAGGACAGAATTTTAAATGAAAGAACTTCAAGAAAGTTGAATGGTAAAGATGCATGCTTGGATTATTGGGAATAAAGATAAGAAATTGTTATAATGAGAACAATGGCTTTATCAATTAGTATGACATTGAACTGCAAGAAAAAATGCATTCGTAAACTAAAGATAGTGATCAGAGGAATTTAAAAATTAATCCATTTTTCCTCCTTTTTTGTGGATAGCTAAGTATTTTTCCAAAATGAATCTTCTTTTTTCTTGTTTAGGGGGTTGGTGCATTTGGTGGAGGATGGGCATATTTTCAAGAATATAAATAGCTTTCATTCTCTTAAGGTTTAAGATCTAAATTCACATGGTAAGTATGTGATTCTTGTTCCCTTGTCGGACCAACCATTAGTGACAAACCTTTTAAGTATATAAAACTAACAATAACTTCAGGATGGTACTTCTGCTCAAGCTTTATTAGTAAAACAAGCATATGCGGCTATGCGCACATTTTGCATCATCAACCTCAATTAAGCATCACAGCCATACCTTACTTGTATCCTTGAAAGAATTGACACCTGGTAGTCTATCCTCATCAGGAACAAACACTTTCTTAAAGAGGATATCTCCATTTTGAACCATCCGCAGCCCAATTTTGTTTTCTACTTTAGTAGATTGCAAGCCTGGAGCATCCTTCTGTACAATGAAACTGAGACAAACACAGTAACCGATTTTGAGACAAAAATTAGAAGTTCAGGGCAGAGGGACATACAGAATGTATATTTCAGTGAGAGGTGGGTACGAGCAAAGTGACCTCCTACAAAACTCAGTATTATAGTTATATTTCTAGAATCCATACTGGGTATAGGAACAAGTAACAACCAAATTGTTCTACAAAAAGGTTAAAAGAAATACAAATACCCAGCATTTATCCTAAACTAAAACCAAGTCTCAAGATGGTGAAAGCTAGTAAACACTGAATTTTTTATCACAAGACACTTTCAGAATGGTTTCAAGTCATGCTTGCAATAAGTGAAAGATGTGGTGGACTTGATTATCTAGAAAGCATACTGTTACTTACCCATTTATTTGGTTTGTGGCTGTGTTTCTAGCAAATATAACCAACACATCTGCAAAAGTGCTGTTTCCTATCCACCGTTTTTGCCCTTCAAGGATCCAACCTCCTTCAACCTAACCATTAGAGATTGCAAAAGAAAGGGAAGGGGCACATATTAAGCAGCCTTTTACCCTAAAAAGAACAAAATAATGATGAACGGTATATACATTAATAACCAGGATAAAATTTTAGATTCTAGACCTTTGTGGCAGTGGTCCTCAAAGCACTTGCATCGCTTCCATAGTCTGGCTCAGTTAGACCCTAATTCCCAAAAGATTAAGATTATAACTACTTATCTATAGAAGAACAGATGCTAGTGCAAAATCAACAACTAACCAAGCATCTTACCCAACAAGATATACTGCTAAGATCAACCAGAGATGGCAAGTATTTTTGCCTTTGCATTTCTGATCCCAATAGTCCTATTGTTGAAAGAAAATCGATGTATACGAAGTTGTCTATCATTATTTAAGACGATTACGTCTGAAATTCCCAAAGGTCCAAATAAATAAAAATGGTGCAGACAGAAACTTCGGATAATAAAACTAATTTACCAATAGTGAGCATTGCCAAAGATGAATGCACCAAAATGAATGTAGAGCAGCTTGCATCAACTCTGGCAATTTCTGCTAGGGCAATGGCACTTCCAGTTACTGATAAACCTGGACAACCATACCCCTGAGCCAAAAAGTAAATACATGCATTATAGACATTGAGAAGGATTCATTAACTGAAAATTTGGCAATTCCTACTGCTATACAAAAATACCTTTATAGTGCCACCAGATATGTGCAAAGCACCAAGTTTCGGAATGACTTCAAACGGAAACTCTGCCTTCTCCCAGTACTGCACAATCAAATCAAGAAAGGGATAAGTATCCAATGCTCAACCTTTTACTTGGAAATTCGAGTTCATTGGCAGAATTATGAGTATGTCTTTGTTTTTTATTAACTATATTTGCAACTAAATATTTAACCCATAAAGTAAATACAGAGAACTACGCAATACGGATACCTTTGTCATTATAGGAGCAATTTCTTTTTCCATGCACTCTCTCACTTTCAGTCTGACGGCTTTCTCTTCAGAAGTCAAGAGATCATCAAGCTGATAATAGTCCGAAGCTGTAAAGTTTACATCCCAGTTAGTGAAACCCCTAGCATTGTAACCACAAAAATGATCTTTTCAAATGTTACCAAGAGCTGATCAGCTCGAACATCAAACTACCCCGTAACAAAGATAACTCAGTCCTTAAAGGAAGAGATCAACACAAAATTTTCATCCAACAAAGCAGTCTCATCTAACAATATTCAAAAGAGTACTGAGCTTCTTCAAATAACAAACGGTATAAATACACAAATAAGTAGAGTAAAATCAATCTTACTGCATTTAGGAAAGACGGACGCTGGTGTTGCTTGAGGAAATGCAACAGAAACATCCAAAGCTGGTAGATCAAAATAGGAACTTTTCGCCTCTTTAGACATTTCCTCTGCATCACATTTAAAATTTTAAGTCCTTAATCAAATGAATCACACAGAGAGTCTGAAGCAGCAAGTAACTAAAACATGCTCAAATTAAATAGCAAAATACAAACAAAATTACTTAATCAACCTCACAAATACTAATTTAGGTTCAAATTTGACAGCTAATTACAAATATCTAACCTTTTCCCACCATCCAAAGATTCTTAAGTGTCAAGCAAAGAAATGAACACTGACTATTACAGATATCTAAGCTGTAACCGATCTTTTTATAAAAAAAATTGTAGCTTTTTGCCCTGCAATTTCATACTTATACAAACGAAAAAAACCCCATTTCCAAAATCACATTTTTTTCTCCGTTATAATTCCTTACCAAATTCTAAAAAAAGAAATAATCAAACAATTCCGGTTACCAAATCCCAATTATCTTTGAAGCAAAATACAAAAACGTACAAAAATGAAGCGATCAATTTTCTGTGAAAAAATGAAAGGAGAACAGAACGGACCTTGAGTTTTAGTTGTTGGAACTTTCATGGATAAAAAAAAAGGAAGGATTCTGTGGACTCTTCAACTGAGAGAAGAAGAAGAAACTGTTACGATTCACAAAATGATGAACACGAAGAAAGAAAATAAAAATGAAGGAGTATAAATTTGGCACGGAAATCAAGGTTTGTATCCAAGATATTGATTGATATTTGATTTGATCATCCACGTCACACTGTTATGCATAATCTAAATTTATATTAATAATATTTAAATATTTATCATAAAGAAATTAATTGATTATCAAGATACTATCGTCTAACATAAATTATAATATAGAAAATGATATAAAAAATTATAAATTGTAATAACTAATAGTATAAAATATTAAAAGACATAAAAAAATTCAATCAACTCTCAAAATTTTATGAATCAACACAAATTGAAATAGATGAAGTACACATTATTTTAAAAAATTATGAAAAATACTACAAATTATAATTTGCTAAGTAGGAATTGTAGACTGGTTGTCTTTTTATTTTTTATTTTTTTAATTTGGTGTGTGAAGCATGTATGGAAGATAATATTGCAATGTAGAAACACCTTGTAAAGCTAAATAAGGCAATAATAATTGACCTAAATAGAACATCTTTTTAAAGTATAACCATTATTAATATTAATTGCTTTACTAATTGCGAATCATATTTTGGGGTCAATTTTTTTAAAATAGTAGATATTGGGTTAAGTTCCTTATATTCACGTAATATTTTAAAATAAAATATTTATTTTATCTTTCTAAGTCCATAAATTTTGTGAATTATCCTTTTTGAGTCAAATGTGTATTAAAAGTGAATCTTCTTTATTTGGTTAAAAATTAAACTCCAGTCAATCAATTCATAGATTTGACTAAAAAATAATAGGCAATCTGTACTAGGAATTTGAATAGTCTATGTTTGGAATAAGTAATTAACATTGATGTAAAACATGAAAATAATGTTTCTTTATCTTGATATACAAAAATAACAAGGAAAAGTAAAAATATATTTTTAAAGTATGTGATCATGTAAAAGTGGACGCAAGAATATCTTATATTGATATTTAACTATACTTTCAAGAGATGGATACATTGTCCACCAGTATAGTTAACTATACATTGGACCACCACAATGCACTTCCTCTCAGAAACAAAAAAGTAAATCTTTAATATGATAACACTGTGTTCATTTTTTTACATTGAGATACTAGTAAATGAAAATTCTAAACAAATTCTGGGAACTTATTTTGAAAGTTTTATGTAGAATTGCACAATCAAACTTGATCATGAAGGAGAGAACACGCGATCGCTCGCTCCACTTGGTATATTCTTTCATTGTGATCTCATGGCTGGAAAGAGGATAACTTCCTGAGAAGATCATATATAGAGAAAAAATGTAGAGTAAGAATTGATATCTGTTTACATTTTAAAATCATTAAGAATTAGAGTTTACTAAACCTTGACATTTTGTGAATCTGTAAGCAACATTGTAAGTCTATCAATCCCCATGCCTAGTCCACCAGTAGGGGGCAATCCATACTCCAATGCAGTAATGAAGGATTCATCCAAATCCATTGCCTCGTCGTCTCCTAATTGTCGGTCCTGATATGATGAAACAACAATGTTAGTTAAGCAGGAAAATGAACCTCATATGAGTCTCTTAATTGGTAATGTAACAAAGATACCTTTAATTGTTCAGCGAAACGTTCTCTCTGTGCTGCAGGATCATTTAGTTCAGTATAGGCATCACATAGCTGGAGAAAAATGAAACAGGATGAGCTGATTATAGGGTAAGGTGAAATAGTACTATAGGATCAACGTCGAAAAATACAATATTACCTCTCTTCTGTTAACAAATAGGTTGAAACGCTCAGTCAAACCAGGTTCTGATCTGTGTGATTTAGCCAGTGGGCTCATGATCTCAGGATGATTAATAATAAAAGTGGGATTTATGCAGTTTACTTCAATAAAATGACCAACTAGCTGGGAAACAATCACACAGGTATTAGTACATCAACAAGATATAGTAAAGACAACAGTATGCTTTGGCAAGGTAGGAAGTGACCTTATCGAGTACTCGTGTTGTGGTATGAGGTGGAGGGCATTTGACATCAAACTTTTCACATACATCTAGCAAGTACTTATTAGCAGTTTCACTCGATAGATCTCTAGGTATACTGATGTTAGCGACTTTCTCCAACTCCGACAACATATCAATCTTTCTGCAATTAACCAACAAGAGAAACTCCAAACATTTGAGTAAATGCTAGTCTGGAAGCCGGAAGGTGAGGTTTGACATCATTAGTCACATATTCAACATACCTGAATGGAGGAGTGAAATCAATTTCTATCGGTTCATTATCCAATCCATTAGCATGGTACCTTATTTTATAGCTTCCAGTTAGTTCCTTCACCATACCTAAGAGCAACATGCAACAATCAAATCCATTATATCAACAGATTGAAGACGAAAAGCAATCTAGATAACTATTTGAGATGCTTATTACCTGATAGTAGCTGCTCTGTCAAATCCATCAAGTCGTTGTAATCAGCGTAAGCCATATAAAGTTCACACATTGTGAACTCAGGAGAGTGAGTTAAATCCATTCCTTCATTCCTGAATTGCTTCCCCATCTCATAAACACGATCAAATCCACCAACAATCAACTTCTTAAGATAAAGCTCGGGGGAAACACGCATGAATAGTTTTATGTCCAATTCGTTATGGTGCGTAACAAATGGTCTGGCTGCAGCTCCTCCAGCTGTCAAATTCATAGAAGGAGTCTCCACCTAATACAAATAGAAAGCTGGGTGAGAAAAGAACACATTAATCAGAAGAATAAGTCAGCATTGGAAGGGCAATTTGTAGAATTAAACCTCCAGAAACTCAAGACTATTGAGGAAATTCCTGACGTAAGAAATGATTCTGGCACGAGTCCTGAATAAAGTTCGAATATCTGGATTCATCATTAGATCTAAGTACCTTTGACGATACCGAGTTTCCTGAAATTCACAATGTAACACAATTAGAATACTGTTATTAGATACTGGACACCAGATTAACCTAGTATGGTACTCCAATACAATTGAGAAATTCTCCTTTTTTCCACTCCTAATTATATCACTTCTTTGTCTTCGTGTGACCTATAGGTCACAGGCTCGAGCTGTGGATGCAAACACTAATGCTTGTGATAGGGTAGGTTGTGTACATCACTGCCCTTGGGATGTGTCCTTTCCCTGGACCATGCGAACGTGGGATGCTTTGTGCACCAAGCTACCCGTTTTTATCCCTTCTTGGTCAGGAAGTGGGGTGGGGAAGGGGATTCCATTTTACATTTGAAAAGCCAGATTCTTGATATGATCATACCTGATCCCTTAACACATATGACTCGGGGTTTCTCGGATCTCCTGGAGTCCAAGTATCATTAGCTGTTGTTCCTTGGAAACGCTGTCAACAAACAACTCCTTTGAGTCTTGAATTAAGAATCATTGATGTGATATGTACTGGAAAGAGACAATACGTAGGTTTCCATGTGAGTATTTCACCTGTGTTCGAGTTTCATCAACGACAGAAGAGGTCAAACGCCTCGGTAACATGTGTAGGCAAGGGGCTAGCACTATAAAAGATTTTGCAAAGATACTTAGCTCTCCTCTCTTACTCTTACCTGCAGCAGTAGCAGCAGAATGGCACTTTAGTACCTCAAAAAATCTTAGTTTCTTTCTTTAATTGGATTTTAAAGGACTAACCAGGATATCCGCGGACACCAATGATGTCACCTCGCTTCACTCCAGAGTGATAGTTAGAAAACTGAACAGCATCCATATCAGAATCCCTACTCAACATATATAAATGAGATGCAGTTGGATCAAAGGAGTTCCCTACGCCATTTTCGCTAGTGATAACATAACTTAAATTGAAGAAATAGTAAGTATTTTATCGAATGTCTTCACTTCATCACTCGTTGAGCTCAAACAACTCAATATACCTTGCACTAGCCAGTACTTGTACTCTCGCCCCGCCACCAAGCAGTTCATAGAAATAGAGTTTTGACGATGATGCTCGCTTGCTTATCACTCTCCCTACACGGACACGAATCAAACTATTGAAATTTCAAACTCTAATCAACTTTTAACGGAAATCATAACCTGAGCACCTGCTAAGGAGATATCAATGTCTTCAGGAAATTCTCCAGTATTTAGATGAGCATATCTGCTGATAAATTCAGGAATAGACACTGTAATGAAGAACTTATGTGGATATGGATTGATTCCAGATTCTCTCAATGACTCAACGTTCCTCAATCTGTTCGCCAAGTATTGCTGCCACAAAGAAATCAATTTTTAACCATTTATCACACCGTGAAATCTGATGCTCATTGAGGGATAATTTCGAACTGAAGTTCAACAAAATGGTAGAGGTACTTACAGTAGGATCCAAATTATCATTCTCAGGTAAATTGTGTTGCTCCATTTGCCTTTTAGCTATTGCTGCTGCCTGTACATCCAATCGGGACAAAACTCATCAGCATGAAAACATAAAAATGTACACTTTCACTTGCAACACAAAGACGGGGTAAATCCCTGAGAGATAGACAAGCATCACTGATAACAGAACATAAACAAAATACACAGAACAGAAGATTTACCTTCTTTTCCTGTTCCAGGTGCTCCTTCTCCTTTGCCTTCTTTTCTCTCTTAAGAGCACTTTTTCACCAAAGGAAATCAAAACGTAAGAGCAACATATATTGTTTGGTAACATTTCATTCAAAATATCTAAGTCCAAAAAAATTAACAAATTGTAAACTAAATATACAAAAGGTATTGTCATATTTAGAGCACATAGATTACTTTCACAATTGCAAAAAGGAAACTGAAGTAAAAGACAAAAAAAAGAAGTTAAATCACCATACTTCTTGCTAAGTGGCTCTGTTGAAACAGATGAATCCATTAGTGACTATAGTTAGACTTAGCAATTTGATGAAATTAGTAGAGGGTTGATTATGTAAGTACTTAATCCAGGATTAAACAAGTTGATAATCTTTTAGTAGAAATTTGCCAATTAAATAAGGTTTAGCATGACTTAGGATTACTAAACAATGGAGTGATGGACAAGAAATATGTCATTGTCATTCTTCTTATTATATAATATTGATAGTTTAATAGTAATACTTTTTCATCACAAAGTAATTTACTCATATCCATTCTCCTTGGTTGACAAGAAATTAATTTCCATTTTTCTTAGCATGATATACCACTTTTCCAACACGATATTAATATAGTAATACCCATTAATGGCCCTACCTAGGCTCTTTTACTTTTTAATTTGTTGTTGCTAAATTCAGGCACCCTTCAACTACTAAATGGGTCCAGGTGAGCACCAAGAATAAATACTTGGGGTCTTTAATTTAAGGTAACAAAGAGAACGACGATGATATCATACATTGTAGTGGCGTAGAATGAATGAAATGGAGGCTCACCTCCAGGGTATTGTGTGATAAGAAGGTACCGCCAAAAATTATAAAAGATAAGTTCTACAGGGGGTGGTTAGAACGATTTTTTTTTATGGAACAAAAACCAGAGTATTAACCTGTTATGAATTCTCAGTTCAGAAGATGAAAATCACGGAGATGAAAATGTTGTGGTGTATGTATGACCATACTAGGAGAGACTAGATTAAGAAAGTAGATATTCGAGAAACGGTAGGAGTGGCCTTTGTAGTGGACAAGATGATTGGGACAAGACTGTGGTAGTTTGGGCATGTGAAGAATAGGAGTGTAGATATCCTAGTGAGGTGTGAGTAGTTGGCAGTGGCAGGCGTCATGAGAGGTAAAGGTGGGCTAAAGAAGTATTGGAAAAAAGTGATTAGGCAGGACATGACACGTCATGATCTTACCAAGGTCCAAGGACATAACCTTAGATAGGAGAGTTTGGAAGTTGTACATTAGGGTGTAGAAGGTTAGTTGGTAGTCAAGCGTTCTCTCGCTCCATGCTGGATAGGCTTGGTGGTCATACTAGGACCTTCCTTCTTACAAGTAGTATTAGCACTATTCTTATATAGTTTCTTGTTCTTCGATCTCGTTCGACATGGTTTTTTGATCTCTAATTATTGCAATAGCTCATTTTGTTATTGTTCTTTCTCTTGTTTGTTGCATAACACTCTCTTTCGCATTAATTTGTTATTGTTATTGTTCACATGTTTGTATCCCCTTCTCCAAACTGTTTGACCGACTTTATTTAAGTTGAAGGTCTACCGTAAATAACTCTTCTATCTCTACGAGATAGGGGTAAGATCTACGTACACTCTACCCTTCTCAAATCTCACTTGTGGGTTTATACTGAATATGTGTTGTTGACAATATGTAGCATTAAAGAATTTCTTCTATCTCTACAAGATAAGGGTAAGATCTACGTACACTCTACCCTTCTCAAATCTCACTTGTGGGTTTATACTGAATATGTGTTGTTGACAATATGTAGCATTAAATAATTTCTTCTATCTCTACAAGATAAGGGTAAGATCTACGTACACTCTACCCTTCTCAAATCTCACTTGTGAGTTTATACTGAATATGTGTTGTTGACAATATGTAGCATTAAAGAATTTCAATATTATTCAAACTCTAGTCAAAATCAAGGTTCTAAGGAAAACCATATAAATTTTTTTTATTGATGAATACTCTAGGTTAGGAAAATATGAAAATAATGTTTTTTATCTTGATATAAAAAAAAATAACGAGTAAAAGTGAAATATATTTTTAAAGTACGTGATCAAGTAAAAGTGGACGGAAGAATATCTTTTATAGATATTTAACTACATTTTCAAGAGATGGATACATTGACACTGATTAACTTGTTCACCACAATGCATTTGCTCTCAAAAACAAAAAGTATATCTTTAATATGATAGCATTGTGTTCATTTTTTACATTGAGATACTAGTGAATGAAAATTCTGAAGTAATTGATAGTTTAATAGTAATACTTTTTCATCACAAAGTAATTTACTCATATCCATTCTCCTTGGTTGACAAGAAACTAATTTCCATTTTTCAGAAATGGTGTGAGTATACACGATGGTTCCCCAACTCAATACGGAGGTCTTCATAAAGTTTTTTGAGAAATTTTTTTTGGGTGCTTCGAGCGCCAGATCCATGGGCTAATTAATACACACGAAAAACAGAGAAATTTGCGTGATTCCTAAAAAAGAGCCTGTAGATGCGGAAATGAGGGTGAAAAAAATGGTGTGAGTATACATGATGGTTCCCAAAGTCAATACGGATTTCCTCATAATGTTTTTTGAAAAAAATAAATTGGATGCTCCGGGCGCCAGATTCATGGGCTAATACACACGGAAAAATAGCAATTTGCACGATTCCTAAAGAAGGACCTGTAGATGCGGAAATAGGCGTGAAAAAAAATGGTATGAGTATACGTGATGATTCCCAAACTTAATACGGATGTTCTCATAAAGTTTTTTGAGAAAAATATTTTGGGTGCTCCGGGCGGCCAGATCAATACACACGAAAAATAGAGCAATTTGCGTGATTCCTAAAAAAGGCCTGCAGATACGGAAATGGGCGTAAAAAAATGGTGTAAGTATACGTGATCCCAAACTAAATACAGATGTCTTCATAAAGTTTTTTTGGAAAAAAATTCAGGGTGCTCCGATCGCCAGATCCATGGGCTAATACACACGAAAAATAGAGCAATTTGTGCGATTCCTAAAAAAGGGCCTGTAGATGTGGAAATGGACGTGAAAAAACTAGTGTGAGTATATATGATGGTTCCCCAACTCAATACGGAGGTCCTCATTAAGTTTTTTTAGAAAAAAATTTTGGGTGCTCCGGGCGCAAGCCAGATCCATGGGCTAATACACACGAAAAATAGAGCAATTTGTGCATTTCTAAAAAAGGGCCTGTAGAAGCAGAAATAGGTGTGAAACAAATGGTGTGAGTATACGTGATTGTTCCCCAAACACAATAAGGAGGTCCTCATAAAGTGTTCTGAGAATTTTCTTTTGGGTGCTCTAGGCGCAATCTCCATGGGCTAATACACACAAAAAATAGAGGAATTTGCGTGATTCCTAAAAAAGGGCATGTTGATGCAGAAATAGGGGTTAAAAAATGGTGTAAGTATATGTGATTACTCCCAAACTCAATATGGATCCTCATAATGTTTTTTGAAAAACAAATTTTGGGTGCTCCGGGTGCTAGATCCATGGGCTAATACACACGAAAAATAGAGCAATTTGCATGATTCCCAGAAAATGGCCTGTAGATGCGGAATGGGCGTGAAACAAATGGTGTGAGTATATGTGATGGTTCCCCAAATAAATACGGTGGTCCTCACAAAGTTTTGTGAGAAAAAAAATTGGGTGCTCCGGGCTCCAGATCCATGGGCTAATACACATGAAAATAGAGGAATTTGTGCGATTCCTAAAAAAGGACCTGTAGATGCGGAAATGGGCGTGAAAGAAATGGTGTGAGTATATGTGATGGTTCACCAACTCAATATGGATGTACTCATAAAGTCTTTTGAGAAAAAAATTTGGTTGCTCCGGGCGCCTGATCCATGGGCTGATACACAAGAAAAATAGAGCAATTTGAGCGATTTCTAAAAAAAGGCATGTCGATGTGGAAATGAGCGTGAAAAAATGGAATGAATATACATGATGGTTCCCAAACTCAATACAGAGGTCCTCATAAAAGATTTTGAGAATTTTTTTTTGTGCTGCGCGCGCTAGATCTATGGGCTAATATACACACGAAAAATATAGCAATATGCGTGATTCCTAAAAAAGGCATGTAGATGTGGAAATGGGTGTGAGAAAAATGATGTGAGTATACGCGACAGTTCCAAACTCAATACAGAGGTCCTTAGGAAGTTTTTTGAAAAAAAAAAATTGGGTGCTCTGGGTGCTAGATCCAAGGGCTTATACACACAAAAAATATCCATGGGCTTATACACACAAAAAATAGAGCAATTTAAGCGATTTCTAATAAAGGGCCTGTAGATGCGGAAATGAGAGTGAAAAAAATGGTGTGAGTATACGTGATGGTTCTCCAACTCAATACGGTGGTCCACATAAATTTTTTTCAGAAAACTATTTTGGGTGCTCTTGGCGCCAAATCAGTGGGCTAATACACACGAAAAATAAAGCAATTTGCGTGATTCCTAAAATGGGCCTTGTAGATGTGGAAAGGGGCGTGAAACAAATGGTACGTGATGGTTCCCCAACTCAATACGGAGGTCCACATAAAGTTTTTTGAGAAAAAAATTTGGGGGCGCCAAATCCATGTGCTAATACAAACGAAAAATAGAGCAATTTTTGCGATTCCTAAAAAAGGGTTTGTAGATGCGGAAATGGGTGTGTAAACAAATGGTGTGAGTATACGTAATGGTTCCTCAACTCAATACGGAGGTCCTCATAAAGTTTTTTGAGAAAAATATTTTGGGGTTCTCCGGGCGCCAGATCCATGGGCTAATACACACGAAAAATAGAGCAATATGCGCGATTCCTAAAAAAAGTGCATGTAGATGCAGAAAGGGTGTGAGAAAAATGGTGTGAGTATACGTGATGGTTCCAAACTCAAGACGGAGGTCCTCATTAATTTTTTGAGAAAAAAATTTGTAACATCCGGCAATTTGAAATAACTATGAAAAAATTGGAAATAGTTATTTTTGGAAAGAATTCAAATTTGGAAATTTATTTAAGTATGGGAAAAAGTGTGTTTTTGGCCAATTTTGAACAGTCATAACTCCTAGCTCAGGATGAGTTAGGTGTATTTCCAGTTATGTTTGCGAAGCTCGTGAAATGATCTTTCCAACGCCGCCGAGTTTGCTCGATTCTGAGTTCGTATGAGTGAGTTATGCCCTTTGGAAGTTGGGCTGTTGGTACAGGGAAGTCCGCCCGAAAATTTTAAGGGTATTTTGGTCTTTTCCCTAACCAATTCCTTTGGTTATATTAAGGTGTTGGACTGATTTTAGATCAGTTTTTTTTCCTTTTTTAAAAGAGTGAGAGTGAGGGTTTGTGAGTGAAGAGGAGAAAGAGAAGAGCAAGCAAGGATTTCGTCGTGGATATCGTCGGGGGTGATCCCTATTAAGGTATGTGAGATCATAGTGTTGGGTTGGTTCATTCCCCCACACGCCAAATTCGTTTTAATTTCCGAGAAAAGATTTGGTTGTGTTTTGTTGAAGTTCTTGTTGATTTGAGACATGTTTTCGGTTGTGTTTTGTTGAAGTTCTTGTTGATTTGAGACATGTTTTCGGTTGTGTTTGCGAGTTGAATCTATTGTGTATTAAGGGTTTTAATGATCCCAAGGGTTTGGGGAAAGAGCCTTTGAAGTAAAGAGAGTTTAGAGTTGGAAAAACGAAGGAGAAAAGTCGGGCAGCTTGCATGAAACAAGTCTGCGTCGCGGACTTGTTCCCTCTGTGAACAAAAATCTGCTCCGCGTCGCGGACAGGACGCGAACTCCACTGTTTCAAAAATTAATTTTCGTAAATTTTCTTAAGTTTAGCTGTCCTAAATCATTCCTAAACATCGTGAGGTCTTTCCAAACACAAATCATGAACCTTGAATCCATAATCCAATTCGAGGAAAGTTATGATCAAAGTCAAGTAAAGAGTATAGAGTTTCAAGTCAAGTAAAGAGTATAGAGTTTCAAGTTAAGTAAAGAGTATCGAGTTTCAAGTTAAGCCAAGAGTATAGAGTCAAGTTCATTTCTCAAAAGTCATTAGGGAACTAAGTATTCCCAAAGAAGTTTTTAAATGTTTTCACATTTGAGCAAGAAAGGGAACATCGATTCCAAAAGAGATTTTAAGCTAAGTTTTGAGCAATTATCTCAAACTAAAGAAAGATGTGTTTAAAACACTTATGAGCCAAAGTATTTTTGGGAGTAGTATTGAGCA
>JAJOOR010006019.1:0-15110 GCA_036250505.1 Solanum acaule | reverse complement strand
CCATATTTGCGCAAGCAAATGCCCTACGAACAGCAAGTCGACCAGCTTGAAAATTTCCATTTGCCTCTTCGTGATCAAATGTTACTGTTAGAAGGTGCAAACACCACGTCAAACACAATTATTGATGCTTTGGGAACTACAACAGCTGCGAGGGAAGTCATGCAGAAGGCACTGCCTATTGAGGATATTGACAAAATAATTGTTGCAATCAGTGAGCTGATGGAAATTATGAAAATGCTACACAAAGCATTCTCTTCGCATGTTTGTACAGCTGCTGATTTTGTCGATAGTGAGTTGCGGGCAGCAAATAACAAAAAGGAAGGCACACATAACATATTGAAAATTATGTTGGCTGGATATTGTCCAAAAATTGCTCAATTGAAAAAACCAAATAGTTGATTATATCTAGAGCGGAGTAAACAAATTCAAACCAGATCCATCAAAACAATATATCCTTATCAACAATTCACTCAGCTCTAAAACCGAAGCAATTTTTCCAGAAGCAAGTTAATCAATCACCTAAACGGATAAA
This sequence comes from Solanum acaule, assembly GCA_036250505.1. Classification (NCBI taxonomy): domain Eukaryota; kingdom Viridiplantae; phylum Streptophyta; class Magnoliopsida; order Solanales; family Solanaceae; genus Solanum; species Solanum acaule. The sequence goes on along the minus strand of JAJOOR010006019.1, from coordinate 14,578 downwards.
CCTCAACTCCAAACTAGTTAGAATCAACTACATTCCGCTTTAATCACAATTCCGAATACTTTCGCACTGGCGATTCAAGTCAAACCAACTCCAAAACCTTCTATAACTCATTATTTGCTTGTGAATCTCACTTAAACCTCAAATTATTCAACAGAAACAAAAATGTACTACAAATTCAGAAGAATCACATGTCAAAATTAGTCAAAACAATCATCTGATCCAGATCTAATCAATTCAAGCTGAAATCAGCAGATTTTGATCGGGAAAAAACTCAATAGTACCTGTAGAAACTGAGTTCGAAATCGGTGCAGTGAAACTTTGAAAGCTTTTTTCTGTATGGGAAGCGTTGGGGCTATAAAGAGACTCCAAACTTGAGGCTTTTTTATACTTGTCACGTTCTCTCTTCCGTTTTTTTTGTTAAAAAAAATAGAACAAGGAAATTCTATGTGAACAAAAAAAAAGTATTTTATGTAAAAATAGGCATTTTTTATTTTTTTAAAATTGTTTTAACAAGCACCAAAAAAAAAGAAAGGAATTTGGTTTAAAACAAGTTTTTCAATTTTTGAAGCAAATACCACCTAAATGATGGTAATAGCTTAATAGATATTATGGAGAGGTATGAAATTTGATAATTTCACATTAAAATGTTATTTTAACTTATAAGTTATAACATAGATGATATAAATGATCAATCATTAAAGGTTATGGTCCAATGATAATACTTGTCAACTTTTAATTAGAGGTGTTGAGTTTAATTGACGAATTAGAAGTATTGAAATGGTCAATAAATTGATGTATTTGACTAAATTGAACTAGATCAAAATGGATTCGATAATGTGACATTATGTCATAAGTTCAATATGTCCTATATTTATTAAATTTTATTATCGAGGCAACGATAGCAAGGAACTTACTAATGCATTATATACGGTAAGAAGTTGTTTGGTATGAAGTATAAGGTATAAATTCCGGGAAAAAATGTAGAATTATTTTATTCTATGTTTGGTTGGAGATATAAGGAAGTCCTAAGATTATTTGTCTCATAATTTATATCATAATGATGGAATAAGTTATTCCACAATTTATACTATAGTTATGATATAAATTATCTCATATATATGGTGAAAATAACTTATCTGAAGATAATTAATTTTGGAATAACTTATTCCTAATCAAACAATCTAAAAGTCCAATTTTGATTGTACATATTTATCTTAATAATGAAAAATTCAATATTTATATATATATATATATATATATATATATAAATGAACTACTCTCTTGAATCATCATTTATTAAAATCAAATCACATTCTTATTCTTTTCAAATTTAATGATTTTTTTTATTGGAAAAAAGTTTTTCCTTATTACATTTTTCCTTTATTCCAAACAAATGTTTATGTACATCCAAACAAAACCTTATCGACACTTGGTTAAATTTCCCAATTTGCTATAAGCCTAAAAAATTCTTAAAGCAAACCCTACGACACCGTATTCGTCAGTCTCCCTAATTGTCCTTGCCGATTCCCAAAACTCCACCTCCGACCACCGCAGTTTTTTCTCTCCGTCGTTCTTCCGTCGATCTCTTCTCCGGCGATCTTCTTCTCCGTTCACCATTCATCTTTATCTCAATCGCTCCATATATACACACAAATACATACACATTTATGTTATCTCTCTATGGGTGTCTGATGCCATTGCCCATTTCCTTGACTTGCTGTTTTTGCTGGTACATTTCTCTCTATATATATTTATCTATATTTTTTTGTCGGTTAAGATTTTTGGGTTTTTTACTTAGGAATTTTAATCACTGTAATTAGATTTAATTTGGGTAATCTGTGTCTGTAAGTTCTTTTTTTACAACTTTTTCATCATTTGGGAGAGGTTTATTTTCCAAATAATGCTACAGTATCATTTTTTTTAATGTAGTGATTGATATATAATTAACTCTAACTAGTTTGGGACTGAGCAATAGTTGATTGATTACAAAAACAACAACATACCAGTGTAATCCAACAAGTGGGGTATGGGGAGGGTGGAGTGAATGCATACCTTACTCTTATTTCATAGAGGTAGAGAATTTGTTTTAGAAAGATCCTCAGCTAAAGTTCAGCAAATCATATTAATTGTGAAGAAAGAAATACAGCAGTGGAGAAAACAGGTCGATTAATTACGGAAGGCAGTACAAAGCATCTAGAATAGGAACTGTAATGGCAACAAAATAATGTGGCAACTGAATCGCAAAAGACTACCACAATAGTTGATTGACTGATAGGTAATTATCATAGTTCTAAGATGATTTATAAGGTTGATCTTAACTGCTTAGAACTGTTGCAGTAGATGATTGATTGATTTAGAGATATCATTCTAATTTGAGGGCACTGGCTAGCACTAGTACTTAAGTAGTTTGTTCATTGTATTAGAATAATGCCGGGTATGTACTTTACTAATTAGGTAAGTTGTGATATCAGCTAAAACATATGTAAGTAAGGATGGAAAATTTAATCGTCAGGAGACTGTTATAGCATCATCGTTGTATTAGTATTGGACTTCTGATAGAAAACAAAGTCTGGTTTAAGTGCAAACAACTTAGCACTCTGCATTGACAATTTGCACCGGTAACTCAAAGATTAACTAGTGAACCCACACTTAGAGAATCATGTAGGAAATGTTTTTGCATTCAAGGGTTTGCCTATTGGTCAATGAAGTGGATTGAGAACCACGAGGTACCAGGTTTAAACCCCAGCAGAGGTGAAAATACTATATGAATTTTACCCATTTGTTCAAGCCTTGGTGGAAAGACTACCAGTGCTAGTGGGAGGTAGCAGGTACCTGGAAGAAAGGTATCATAAGATGACACTAACTAGTGGGTATTAAGGCTGTTATATCATGTGTAGAGTTTAGCATGAATCTTCTTGGTCCTATCTGTGATTGTTTGGCATTGCAGTATAGATTTGTGGTTCTGAGAATTCCTAAATCATCCTAGTTTTTCCTAAAAGTTGAATTATCAAGTAATGAAATGAGACAGACCCAAATGGAGTGGAATGGATATAGAGGAGTCACATAGCTGACTGCATCTAGTTTTGGGTTGAGGCCAGTGTAATAAAAGCCATTGTTTTGTTGCTTAAAGCAATCAAGCTTTGCAAAGTGAGGGGTTATCGTTTCATGTGGGTGAAACTTTGTGATTAAGAGAATTTTGTGCTTCAAAGTTCAAACATTGACGCCACAAAGTTATCCAGAAGAAAAGTGGTGGTTTCTTGACTCTCAACTTCGAGGAGTTGGATTAATATTGAGATTGATGTATATTTATTGCTAAAATTAGTTATTTTGATTATTATACTACTAAATCCATGTATGTTTGGCTTTTAAATTTCTGTGAATTATGCCCTTCACTTCTCGTTTTTTGCTTCAAGCCCCACAAACCTTGTTGCTTTGGTTGTGCTTTTCCCTTCTAGAAAACTGGTTGAGGTGTAGTTTTTTGGTGTTGTAACCTTAAAGTTATTTGGACAGTCTTCTTTCTAGTTACCTTTAAATCATACAGTTATTTGGAATATCCTTCTCTTGGTACCTTCCCCAAAAACATAAATATTAGCAGGCAGTATCTTGTAAACAAAAGAATAAGTTAACTTTGTAATATAGAGTTTTATAATTCCTTGCTATAATGTGAGATACGTTATCTAGTAAACAAAAGAATATTAGTTAACTTTGTAATATAGAGTTGCTATAATTTTTTTCTTTTATTTGCAACTTTGTGATGCAGTTAAGGTGCATTGTATTTTTCAAATGACTCCGCAATTATATTCTTAATAGAATGTTAAGTTTTTCTTGTTTCAGAGATATGTCATAAGCAGCAATGGTGGACTACTATGCAACTAATCCTGGACCAATTGAGGATATTGTGTTGTACGATCAAGATAAACATGTATCATCTGCTGTTTGGGAGGGGCAGGTATTCCCTAAAGCTAAACTTCCTCCCTTTTTTTGCCAAATCGACACTTGATAGCAACTCAGTGATTTAGACAAGACTTGAATGGCTTATTTTCACCGTTGACAGGAGCGTGGTGCTCTTAGGTGCCATGAGCACACATCAAAGCTCGATCAGTGGATGCTCACAGAGAAACAGGTTGAGTTGGTTAAAATGGCTGGATTTGGCTATTTGAGAATGATACCGGCAATCAGTTTGGATAACCCACTCATATCTGCCCTAGTTGAGAGATGGAGGAGAGAAACAAACACATTCCATTTCACTGTTGGGGAAATGACTGTTACCCTTGAGGATGTCGCGTACTTGCTTGGGCTACCAGTTGATGGTGAGGCCGTTATAGGTGTGACATACACTTCATGTGAAGCAGTCTGTATCAAATTGTTGGGAAAAGCACCTGACTCTGGATATACCAGTGGTGGGATGGTGAAGCTTAGTTGGTTGAAAGAGACCTTCTCCCAGTGTCCGGAGGATGCTTCCATGGAGGATATTGCGCGTTGTACACGTGCTTATCTTCTTTACCTGGTCGGTAGCACCATCTTTTCAACTACAACTGGCAATAAAGTACCTGTCATGTACCTTCCACTGTTTGAAAATTTTGATGAAGCTGGCAAGTATGCTTGGGGTGCTGCAGCATTATCCTTCTTGTACAGAGCACTCGGCAATGCTTCCCTTAGGTCCCAAAGCACAATTAGTGGCTGTTTGACATTATTACAGGTATGATGAGGCTTGGGAATTTTTGCCTTTGAAGGGTTCCATGGGGACCCAATTTACTTGGCTGTCATGCTTTGACAAGTAATTGAAAATATAACCGCTGAAACTCTTTATATTAAATCTGGCTGTGAGCAGTTTTTACTCTCTTGCAGTGCTGGAGTTACTACCACCTCAATGTTGGTCGGCCAAAGCTTAATCATGATCCAATCCATGAGTGTTTCCCATTTGTGCTTAGGTGGAAAGGTAAACAAAGCAGTCCAACGTCAAACCGTGATGTGGCATTCTACCGAAAATCATTGGACTCTATGAAGCCATCTGATGTGAGTTAGTTTCTAGAACTTCCTTGTGTTACTTGAATCATTTATCTCTTAAAGAGCTTAAGAAAATGGAACAATTCTATGTCCAGGTTGACTGGTGTCCTTACTCAAACATTAGCCATACCGTCATACCAGAACATATATTGCGCAGCCTCATTCTGGGGAGATCAAAGACCATGTTGATATGTTATGACAAGGCAGAAAGACACCTTCCAGATCGTTGCCTACGGCAATTTGGCATGCATCAGACTGTCCCCGAAGAGGTACAGAAGTGGGAGAGGAAGAGTCGAGGAGTTGATGGTGGTGTAGATCTCTCAACAAAAATGGAATCAGAGCTTAATGAATGGTCAAATCGACATCTCTATATTGTGGAGGCAGAGGAAGATGTTGAGGAAAGTGAATACATGCAGTGGTATATGAGAATTACAAGGAAGTTGGTTGGGAGGCCTGTACCCATCTCATCTGAGTTTCAAAGAATGGTAAATTATCAGATAAATGTAACTTAGGATTTTTTTCAATTTTCAGTTATCCAAAACATCACCTCTCTCACTTTGTGTCCTGCCTCTGATTTTTTTTCACTGTAATCTGTTTATTTGTCACTGCAGAATGCTGCACTGAGAGAGATTGCCCATATAGCAGACACCATTTCAACTCATGGGTTGGATGATCAACAGTTACAATCTGTCACAAGAATCCGATATATTACTTATGAATGCCTGAGGGATCAGATTGCAAGTACAGTAGTTGTTGCATCGAACTCACAAAGTGAAGTCGGAAAGAAAGTACGTGGAAAGGAGAGAGTAAGAAGGAAGGGGATGGGCAAACGTAAGCGTAAAGAAGAGGTAGAGCAATATTATGCCGCAGGGATACCCATGCAACATCGGATACCTGCTACAACTTTTGATGTTGATCCTTCTCACCTATATCACATCGGCAATGAGATGGATAATCCTCATTTGTGCATTACAGTAAGTGAAGATGATCATGGTCGGATATCTCATGTGGCTCATAGTGTCGATGATATTGATTTCTGTGAAGATGCTAAGGAAGTTGATGAATCACACTTCCATCATTTAGTTGGAGAACAAGATGACCATCTCTCCAGTGAAGTAGCAGAAGATAAACCTCATGCTTCAATGGATATCGTGGTTCCTCAGGTCTCCCATGAAACTAGAGAGGATGTTGCACAGCAGAACGATTACGGGGTTCTTGTTTAGACCAGTAAAGATGAAATTTATGGCTTGCTCAATTTTCAGTTCATTTGGAGATGTTTTTCTCCTCTCTGTCGTAGTTGAGGAGAAGAAAATTATGCAACAAGACTTTGAATGCACAAACAAATAGTACTTGTGAATGGTAATATTATATCTTTATTTTCTTCAACCTTTATTTTTACCTACACATCCTGCAGTTGGACTACCTACTTTTAAAAGTTTATTTGTGTTGTTTAATTAAAAAATAATTACTCTTTGGTCCATTAGAATGGTTTGATCATGACTTCAAGATCCAGAGGATGGTGACTAAAGGTGTTAAAAGGGAATGAGTAGAGACAACTATTTAAAAATAAAGTTGTCTCAGTTGAGAGCAATAATTTTTTGTTAGAAATTTATATATGTCAGTAGTAAAAAATTAATAACTAAATAAACAAATATTGCATTAATACAAGTTCAAATAGAGTCACATGGCCTGCTTGTACAAATTTATTTTTTGGTTCTTTTAACTTACTGATCACACTGTTTACTAATCTTTCACTAACTTTTACCGGCATATTTAACCACTCCCCAACTAGAATATCCCAACCAACTTCCACTCCCCACTTCCTCACGCGCCACCATCCACGGTGGTCTTGTCGCCTGTTGCACCCTCGGCTCTCGTTTTAAGCCACTCGACGACGTCTCCGAACACTTTCTCCACATTCTCCTCCGGTTCTCCGACCAGCTGGTGCCACATCCCTGGATATATCTTTAATGTCTTGTCCTTACTTGTCGATCGGCGATATAGCTCCTCCGCGCAGGCGGGATCGCAGATGATGTCATCGCTGCCGTGGACGATCAGAAATGGTACTTTCACTTCTTCGAATCTCCCTTGCAGCTCCCTGCATACTCTCATTAGCTCACGCGCCGTCGCGGGGCGTGGTTTTATAAGTGGTCTCCTTGGACTTGCTATTGCTAGTTTCCTCTTCCACTCCTCCTTCGTGAATTACCAGAAAAAAAAAAAAAAACTTTAAAAAGCAACAAAAGAGAAATGCTCAAATGGTAAATTGGCAATTCAGTAGCCGAGTTAGAAGCTCGGATACGAATTCCACTAGTTTTGTATTTTAAGAAAAGGTAGCTTGATGTACTAAAGTTTTTCGTCGAAAGTTTGTTTTCGCAATATGTTTTTAAATATGTGTAAATATTAAACTTAGAATTCAGTTAGAGGCAGATCCAACCTTTAGATACCAATCTTATTTAAACTCAAATACTTTTTATCTTTTCATCTTTTCATGCCAAATTTATTTGAATTTAATACTTTTCATTTTTCGATATCAAATTCATTTGAACTTTGTACTCTCCGTATAGGGCATAAATTTATATATGAAAATTTACTAAATAAATGATAGGTATAAACCTATGATTATTAAAATATAACGAGTTTAACAATAAAAATCTTAAATATAAAAACGTAAAACTTAATTATAAAAATCGAAACAAATATTTTCATTTGATTAATCACATACCTTGAATGCAACCAAAGGCAACGAGCCGCGAGTGGGAACCACGGGCCAAGTCGGAATCAAAACGGCGGCGATACCAAGTAGATGTTCCAAAGGCCACGGCGGTTTGAACTTATTGCTAATCCCATACATAGCTCCATTCAAAACGACGCCGTCAAACGGCCGGCGGGGAGCAGAATCGCCTTCCCGGAGAGTGATTAGAAGCGCGATAGCACCGCCGAGGGATTCAGCATAGAGAAACGACGGCAGAGACGGCGAAACATGGAGATCCCTAAAGGAATCGAAGAAGCTAATACAGTCATCAACAACGAGATTTAAATCAGGAATATGAGCAATTAATCCATCGGAGAATCCATGACCTTGATGATCAATCGCACAAACGATAAATCCGTTTTTCGCGATGTGAACAGCTGTGAGTTGAACAAACCAGCTCGATTCTCCGGTGAATCCATGGACGACACAAACGACGCCGATGATTTTCGCCGGGGGAAGTGGGGACCACCATTGCGTGAAAAGCTTTAAGCCTCGTGAATTTGTAATGAATTCGGAGTTGTGAGTTACTGAGTGGTGAGAGTAGAACTCGGATTGACTCAGTGAGCCGAACGGACTAAACTCGTTCGCTTCTGCAACTGGATGCTTCATTTTTGTTTTCTCACGGCGGTGCTGCTATAATGCGCCGCGGGGGATAGGATATGATATAACCGAAATAGGGAACATGCAAACAACAAGATAACAAAGAGGATAGGGAAAAATTAGTGTGATTCGTCGGTGTATTGAATTTATTTTTGTTGTTAAAAATAAAATAAAACAATTAGGACCCGTTTGGTAGGAGGTATTAATCAAAATAGTCCATGGATTAAAATTTAATCCAACAAAAACATTGTTTGGTTACTTTATTTAACCTAATCCATGGATTAGTTACACCTTATACAAGGTCTTATTTTATCCCTAGAAAAGGGAGGGATAACTAATCCAAGGTTTAACAATCCTTGGATAAGACCCCTAAAAGACTAAATTATCCCCAAAAAAATTTTCCTAATTCTTTTTTGTAATTTAATGTTCCTTTTTATTTATATGAGAATATTTATAAATATTCTTTTAACTTCTCCAAATTCGTTTCATGTAATTTGATGATTTTCAAACTAATATTTTTTTCTCCATGCTTGATTTGTTACATTGAGTTGATTTTTTTGGTTTTTTTTAAATGTAGTTCGTCGATTGACCACTTGAACTATTTTTATTTTTATTTTAAAATAAGCTTCGCGTATTTGAACAATTTAAGTAGCGTTAAATCTATGTTAAGTTTAAGGTATATTTGACCAACAAAAAATTAGAAATATACCGTGCTATCAAAGATCTCTATAGTGGCATATCACACCTCAAAATTAATAATATTTTTTTTATATATATTTTAGTATTTACCTTGACTAGTTAAATGAAATAAATCTCATAATAATTCAAGGGTATAATAGGAAAGAAACTTTTTCTAGAGTTTTAAACTAGACACAAGATTAGGTGAGAAATAATGAACCAAACACTTGATAAAAACTAATCCTTGCATTGCTAAACTCTACATTACTAATCCATGTATTACTAATTCATGTGTTAGTAATTCTTGCATTATGCATCTTTGTACCAAACGACCCCTTATTGTTTGTTGGAAGTTGGAATTAAAATAATATAGGTAGTGGTGGGTGATAAAATTAGTACACGAAAAATATGATTCGCCTAATTCATTAAAATTTGGACGGATTAAACTTTGATGATTATGACAATAGTTGTGAATTCTGATGACAGTACAAGGAGATATTTTCCTTTTTTGCTCAATTTAATTATTAATTCATCAATATATTTTGATTCGTTCAATATAATTCATTCAAAAATAAAATTGTCCTATAGTTCAAATTAACATATGATTTTTTTTTAAATTTATTTGATTTATAATTATAAAAAAAACTAAGAAATATATTAAAATTGGTAAGATTTGAAGGATCAATCAATTATAGGTTCATTCTCTACTTGACACTTCAAGCAAAATGAGAAAAAAGGTTTGTTGAATAGTATAACTTTTTCTTTCCGCAGTCTCCTTTTGAAGGAGAGGCCTTTATATTCCTAATCTGGTAGGGTCGGATGGCATTCTTTGCCCCAGCTTGATGAATTGCATCCCCGCATAATGACGTTTTTTGTTTGTGCGCTTCTTACCTACTTAACATTGATTTCATGCTTGAGTTGGAGGGTTCTCCCTCCGTCCATTGAGTCAAGTAATTTGTTATCGAAAATTTCTCCACCACCTATCTCATGTCATGTTCTCTTTCTTCTTTCTATAATATATATAGAGATATGTACAATTTTTATCATGAATTTTCTCTATCTCTTTATCTAAAGAAAATAAAGGGTTCAAAAGAATCAAGAATATTTTAAAAAAAGAAGAAGATCTTTTTCTTATTGTATACCCCATTTTGATTTGGTCAAATTTTGTCTAAAATTAATAATCTACTCATTTATTAATTTAATTCACTATATTTATTCAAATTCAATTTGACCCACCTATTTAAAAGCATATACGTAAGAATGGTAAGAAACTTAGAATAATAGTGTATGTAGAAGCCAGAAGGGAATTAAGAAGGAATGAAATACTGAAAATTATTAATGAAAAATTCCTTATCAGTATTATTGCATACTACTAATAATTTTTTGGTGGTTGGATTGATATAAAAGGACACTGGACCTATCTATTTAGTAAGGTACTTTAAATTCACCAATTCAATTAATCTAAATTTGCATAAGATAGAACATGTGAAAGAAAATATTATTAAAATATTTTTAATTTTTTTCTTTATTAAATGTGTGATATAAAATCATAATAAAGAAAAAAATATAAGATAACTAAAAAAAATTATAGAAAAATAAAGAACTTAAAATTTAGTAGAGTATAGTGGATTAAGCTATGATACATTATTTAACCCATTTTGATTTTTGACTTAGTTCATTTTAGATCAGCATATCTATTTATTGATTCAACTATTTTGATCTGTATAAATTTAGCTCAATTCATCGATTTGATATTGCTAACCTGCTTTAAAAGTAACAAGAGTTGCTAGCAAAAGATTCAATTTTGAGCTTATTAATGCAATCAAAACCAACACAAATCAACATTGTTTCCACAAACTAAACTTCATAAATCACAACACATATTGTAGAGAAAATATATGATGCACCATTTATCTCCATTTGCATCCCCTCAATATTAGTTGGTAGATTGCTGCAATAATTGCTCCTGTGAAAGGTCCTCCAGAAAAGATCCCCTGTAAAACAAAATCAAATAATAAAAAATAAAAAATAATTCGCAATATGATGTAATATTTATGTATAAAAAGTAAAATTTAAGATATATACGTAACTAAATTATCTAATATATGTATTAAAGAGTCAATTAATCAACAAGGATTGTGGTACAGTATTAAGTACTCATTCGTCCTTAATTATAGTATTGGATTCGGACTCTGGATATGGAATCACCTTATTCAATAGCGCTTTATTCCCGACGTGGGACTTTCAAGCGTGACTTCGAATTTACGGTGAACTTAGTTATTCTTGTACATTAATTTGATATCATTGTAGAAGCTCATAAAGCTCATATTCTGAATCCACTTCTAGAGCTCGAAATGTTAGTCTAGCTCGCACATCACACGTTGCATTACTAAATCAAAGAAAGGGGAGGGGGTGTTCTTACAAGGTCCTTCCATGCTATTTGTTTATTGTAGATGACAGCAGCTCCAAGACTTCTAGCAGGGTTGATCCCTGTGCCAGTAATTGGGATTGTGGCCAAGTGGACCAAAAACACAGCAAATCCAATTGGTAGAGGGCCAACACCTACAATAACATAATATACATTTTAGAAGTTTGACCAAACAGATTACAAAATTTAAACTGGAGAATCTCTCATTTAATTTAGATAGTTCCTAATGTTGTCAACTATTTAACAATATAAAAAACATAGGATTAATCGAGGTACGTTGTTCAATCAAACATGCATAGGTCAACTAAACGACAATAATTGAGGTTATATTGCACGTTCATAATAATCAATATTTAGAAGTTAAACTCAAAAGGAACTATTATACTTACAGGAACATGTAAGTCTCTAGCATTCCTCTTAGAGTCAGTTGTTGATAAAATCGTGTAAACAAGAACAAATGTTCCGATCATCTCCGCGGACCACGCAACGCCCTTAGTATAGCCGGGCGTGACCGAGTTAACGCCACCACCGTAGAGTTCGTACTTAGATGTATAAATGGCCTTCACTAGAGCAGCACCACAAATGGCTCCCAAATATTGAACTATAATGTACAATAGCCCTCTTGTTAGGGATATTTTCCTTGAAAGGAATAGCCCAAAGGTCACCGCTGGATTAATATGACCACCTACAATAATCCCAAAAAAATAAAATATCATAAAGTATGTAAAAATAATGCAGTAATATAGAGTGTTATATATATATATATATATATATATATATATGGTCAATAGATGCATGATATATACTTATATAGTTGTATATATACACGTTTAGCACTTAATCATTGTTAGTTAACACATATTCTCACCTTATCAATCAGCTAATTACATTTACATTTATATGATTTGTTATAAAAATATGGTGAAAGTAAGTATATATTTTGAAACGAGCATTGAATTTTTTCTTAATTAGAATATATAAAGAGATATAAAAAAAAAAACAATTAAAGATTTACACATGGAATTTGTATATATGGTTAGACAGTTTTTGAATTCTTTTGCCACTCTCTCAAGCGGTCCAAGTATAAATTAATAAGAAAACTACACAAATTGGACCTACTAGCCCTAGGTAAAGGTTTACTCAAATTGGACTCAACCCAATATATTTATCCTGATTGGACCCATGGCCAACTATTTACCCGACTGTCCCCTTTTTCTAGTCATTAAATTCTTACTTCTCCATTCTTGATACCATCAGAGTATATATATATATTAATGGTATCAAGCATTAAACACGTATTAGTAATTAAAAATAGGGGATATGAAAGTAAGGGGTAATCACTTGTAAATAATTTCCTTTTTGGGGCACAAGTGTTCTTTTCCCAAAATTAATTAGGTTCATCTCTTAACTTCACTCAACATGATGAACCTGAAATGATTTATCCAACTATCGTGTCAAAACAACTTAAATAGTGTAACTCAATGAATTAAGGTGAAAAACATACAAAATCAAACTCAGAGATTGAGAATTTTATGAATTTGTTAGAATTTAAAATAATTAATAATTCAAGAAAAAAATTACATTAACATAAAATAATTTCAAAAATAAAAATAAAAATGGATGGGAGTTAAAGTCAGGACCTATTTATTGATGGGTAAAATTCATAAATAGCCTTTTTCGGCTAATACAATTGAAAAATACACGATCATGAAATTTAAATACAGGACATTTGTTAAATTCGAAATTCTATAAAAATGATTATTTTTCAATTACAAATCTAAAATATAGAAGCTAGCTCACGTTATTACTACTTGTTGATTTGATCTATTTTGACCCATCCAAATTTGATTCAACTCGTTTATTTACACACCCCTATCAAAATAAATATGAGAAAACTCACCAGAAATGCCAGCAGTACAGTATACAAGAATGAAAACCATGCCACCAAAGGCCCAAGCAATACCAAGAAGACCAACACCACTACATGGATCATCATTCTTTGCTCTTTCACTCTTATGTCCAGTTATGGTTGAAATTCCAATGTAAAGTAACAAAAGAGTTGCTACAAATTCTGCAATTAAGGCCCTATACAAGGCCCATTTCTTTAGCTCCGCTGCGCCAATGAATGGCGCTGGTGGTGGCTCGTGGTAGTCCTTTGCCGGAGATGAACTTCGCTCCGGCAATGCACTACTCACTTCATTACTCATTTTTTTTTGTTGCTTTAAGTCAAGAGAGAATATGGTTCACATGAATGTTGTAGGACTTGAAAAATATCACTACAACATGATGTATCTATAGCTATGAAATTTAAGCTATGAGTATAAAATTCGTAATAGTTACCTCATAATATCCACACAAATTTGACTTCCGTAACTATCTACTAGTTCGTAAATTTTCTTAGCCACAAATCTAATTGACAAAACCAATTCTTCATTATTGCTACAATTATTAATACTTGAGGCAATAATTGCCTAAATAGCTACAACTTTGTTACTACAATAAAACTTTGTAACTGATCATAAGTTTTTGTCATGACATAAAAGTTATTGTAGCAATTGTAACCTTTTAGCCACAATAAATTATTTGAAATAAAATATTGTAGCTAAATAGATATTTTTGCTTCAAATTATAAAAACTTGTGACAATAGTTAAATGATATACCCACGTCTTTTCTGCTATAATAAAACTTCGAAGCGAAAAGTAGCTTTTTGCTACGAGTTGAAACTTATTGTAATAATAGTAGCACTTTAGCCATAATAAATTATTTGAAACAAAATATTGTAGCTAAATAAATATTATTGCTTCAAAATATAAAAACTTGTGGCAATAGTTAAATGATATATAGCCACGTCTTTTCTGCTATAATAAAAGTCCGTAGCCAGTTAGTAGTTTTTTGCTACGAGTTAAAACTTATTGTGGTAATAGTAGCACTTTAGCCACAATAAATTATTTGAAACAAAATATTCTAATTAAATAAATCATTTTGCCTCAAGTTACAAAAAAAATGTAGCAATAATTAAATGATATAGTCATAGACTTTTTGCTATAGTAAAATTTCGTAGTTATATATTAATTTTTGCCACGTATTGAAACATGCTATATCAATAGTAATC
>JAJOOR010006018.1:0-34419 GCA_036250505.1 Solanum acaule | reverse complement strand
GGGGGGGGGGGGGTTGTGTCTTGGAAATCTAGGTTGCAAAACTGTGTTGTTGTGTCTACTACAGAAGTTGAGCTTATTGTAGTTGTTGAAGCTTGTAAAGAGTTGCTCTGGATGATAAGATTTTTTGGGGAACTTGATTGTGCTCAAGAGAGATATATGCTTTATTGTGACAGTCAAAGTGCTATTCATCTTGACAAGAATTCTACATTTGTTGATCGGTCTAAACATATTGATGTGAGATATCATTGGATTCGAGATATGTTGGATTCTAAGTTGCTTAAACTTAAAAAGATCCATACCAATGGTAATGGTTCTGACATGATGACTAAAACTTTGTCAAGAGGAAAGTTTGAAGAATGTTGCATGGTCATCGGGATGACGGTTTCCTCCACATAGTCGGTAGGGGGAGAGTTGTTGGGTTTTAGGTTATTTTCCCTTGCTATGTGGATAAATAAAAGCCTAATTTGGACTAGTCCACTTTTTCCCATAAGCTCAATATTATGGTGCATTTTTAAGACTTTCTTTTAGGTCTTATTTTCAATTTTCACAAGAGATTGATCAGCAGTCATATAGAAAGAAAAGTGAGAGTGCAAATTTTCACACAAGCCCTAGCAGCTAATTTCAAATCGCGATTGCCTCTTCGTTCCTTGTCCAATTGAGCTGATTTTTGGACAACTTGTTCCTTTCAACTTAATCTTTGATTGAAAACTAAGAGCACTGAATTTGGAGTCCTGTAGCTCCAGATTTTAGCTCGTGAACAGTAGCTGCGTTTAGTGATTTTACTCCTTTTATTTCTCTAGTTTTTGGTGCTATCTTGTAGTTGTGTTCCCCATTGTTTGACACTTTGTTGGTGACTATTTTGGAGAACACATTTGTAACTCTTGTTGATTTCAGTGGAGCTTTAGCCTTGTGATTTTTACTTTTCATCCCGAAGAGGTTTTCCACGTTGAACTTGGTGTCTCGTGTGTTGACTTTACTTTGTCTTGTTTCTTTGGTTGATTTGTTTGCTGCTCAAACAGTATCGTTCTTGCTTTAGTTTGTCTTCTCTTGGTTCAAATAGAAAGAAAATTTTGGACTTGAGTTTTCTTTCGATATTGCCTTGTCGTACACATTTATTTGTGATTACCTTTCCTAACAAGAATGAGGTAAGAGTACCACCAGAGAGCAATCACTACACTCTGTCCTAAATTACCTAAATTATTTGATTGAACAAGACAACAATATAAGATAGTAACAGCAACAATAAAATAGTGACATAGAGAATTACATGGTTCAGTCCCATCTCATCGGTTTAATGTCTCTAGCGTGATCTTGCATAGGATTTTGGTATCCTTGGTTAGCCAGTTAATCAGATGTAGAGAGTCACTCTCAATTTCTAGTTTCCTAATTCCTTTGTTAATGCACCATATGAGTCCAATCTAACAAGGCCATGGTCTCAACAAAGTTGTTAGTTGTCTCAACGCCAAGAGGCATAGCATATCCCACAATGGTCATTCTGTTCTTATTTTTAATAATTCCTCCACCTCAACTTGGCCCTGGATTGCCTTCTCTAATACCAAACAGATGGTTAAAATAATGGCTAATCTAACTGCTGATGAGAAGATGTTCCGCGATTTCTTCTACTAAGTTAGCAGTACAACAAGAACATTTTGAAGAAAGACACACTCCAAATCTTCCAACATTAGTATCCACAACAACTCCATTTCTCAGAACATTCCAAAGAAAGAATATAATGCAATTTCAAAAGGACACTTCTTTTGCCACAACATCTTATCAACTAAC
This sequence comes from Solanum acaule, assembly GCA_036250505.1. Lineage (NCBI taxonomy): Eukaryota > Viridiplantae > Streptophyta > Magnoliopsida > Solanales > Solanaceae > Solanum > Solanum acaule. Next base: position 32,637 of record JAJOOR010006018.1, on the reverse strand, counting down.
AAGGTGTTGTGTTTCTCCCTGAGATGATACGTTCCAACCAGAGTTAAGAGTGAATCTCTCATCTACTGAGGCAGTCCATAAAGGATGATCATTGAGAGTAAGAGAGTTAATTTTAATTCTTTCATTTGTTGAACAATCTGCATTGGAAGTTGTTAAGAGAGTTTAGGGGCATTTCAGTTGCCATCAACTATGTAGTACAAACATTTTTTGACATCTCAATATGAAAAGGTTGTAATATAAATTAGGACAGAAAGAGCATTTTTTGAAAATTCATTTAGAAACTTTTCTAACCCAGCAGAGGTTAAATCTTTCCTGATGGTAATTTAAGTATTTTTCTTCTTTTTGTTCATCATTTTCTATTTTGCAAATTCAAGACTGGAAAGGCATGAAATATTAGCAAACAATACATCTTTGAAAGGTTTTGAACTTTTGATGGTCAGCTTGCTATCAAGTTGATATTTGATTCCCAACCAATTTGCATCCACTTTTGAGCATAAGATTTTGTTAAATTTCAGATATCTAACCATATGATAAAAGTCTTATTAGTTGACATTCCATAATCCCTATCTTCTGGTCAGAATGATTTGAAGGACCAGATAAAATTTAATGCTTCCTTCAATTCCATTAGAATATATTCTTGCAGCAAGGCTACAGAACTGTGTAGAAAAAGAGACTGAAGCATTTTATGTATGAAGCATATTGGCAATTAAAGGTCACACATTTCTTTTTGGGCTATAAATACAGAACCAAATAATCCACAACTCATGTCAAGGCATTCAAGAGAAACTAAAATGTTAAGAAGAGAGGCCTTACCTGAAGTGAAGAGTCTTTGTTTATTAGCCAAGGATGACTTGCCTACATACCGCTCCTCCCATAAGGGTATTATTTCTTAATTTCCCTTGTGGGGTTGCTATGCTAGGCAGTTATCCTGGCTATAGTGACAGGCTGTTCTTCATCATGTTAGGCCTCTTCTTCTCGTAATCATGCCAAATATCAAACAAAAATTTCATCGTTTTGGGGACTTTCTGCATTTCTTACACACTGGCAGCAAATGAGAGGTGCAGTGTATGTACTCCTATTCTTATTTTTCCTATTTAGGCTCTCTCATATCGACCCCAAAAACATGCATACCATGTGAATTTGTGATCTGTCTTATATAGCACTTCACTTTGATCTCCTTCCTGATGTGGCATTTGCCTAAGTATCAAATGCACCCTTTTTTAAGAAGCTTTCCAACTTGGAACCCTGTAAGTCCTCCTTCTCGACCCACCCTCATCTGCATGCCCGTGTCATGTGTCACATGTGCATCCAATCCAAATTGCAGTGTTCACTTGAAAGGTACTTCTGATTATCAGCTGTAGCTCACATTTTCATTTCCACAACACAATCAGTAAACATTGAATGCCACTCTTTTGCTTCCTTACTCTTTAGTCTCTCTCTTTGGAATTGGAATATGGGACAAGGATATTACCAAAAAGTCTCACTCATAAGGTTCATCCCGCCGCTTACTAACATAAAAAGATCAATTCAACCAGGCTGCAATAGTCACATGGTGAAACATTGACATACTAAAAGCCACGGAACTCTTCATACATCTTATAAGAACACCAATCTGTTGTTTATGTACCACACAAGCTAAAAGTGAAGCAAAAATGGAACATACTGTATATCTAATGTACACCATTTATTATTTCATCTTCAAGTCTACAACCTCTAGTGTATATCTACATTTATTACCTAGCTCTTATTCCAAAAACTCGGTTGTGCCAAACTGAATGGAGTATCATGTGAAAAACATCATATTTAGAAGGCTTAATGTGCCAGAGAAAATGTTGTTGCACCTGCTTAACTCTTCCATGCATCTGCTTATATTTCTTATCCGAAATGGACAGAAGTATGTTTTTCAAATTTGGGATATCCTTCTCCTGGACAAATACAGCAAAAGATTCCCAGTTTAGAGTCTCAAAGAGCGGGGGCACATAGTTATCGGATAAGATCACCGGGATACATCCATAGTAAATAGCTTCTACCACTCTAGGAGAGTTGACTTGAGAACCTCTTGCACATATGCAGTATTTGCTGCTCTTCATGTACCTTAAATAGCTTGCCTTAGTTATTCCACCATAAATCCTCATGTCAGGATCTCTGTTTTCCCAGTGCTTCAGTAGTATAGGGCGGAGATAACCATGCATATGTCCAGCAAAGAAAGCAAGTGTACGCCGTTTGGAAGCTGGCTTTCCTCCAAGTTCAGCAAGAGGGTTCGTCCTCAAACGAATGTTCGGTTGTGGTAGAGACACATCTTTACCAAACTGGAAGCCACCTCTCAGGTCGGCATTGCATAAAGATCTTATACAATTACTCATAATTTCATCCGTCACCGCAGGGGCCTGAAGAAGAAAATCAGGTTATGCTATAGCACTCAAAGCATATTTCAGAATAGGTAAGCCATGACATTTGCATTGATAGAGATTCCAAAATAAGCAAACAACGAATATATTCAAGAAGGATGAGATGTTTCTCTAATATTAATTCAGGATTTAAGATCACACGGAAGGATGGGAGACATACCCAGTCATGACAGGCAACAATAAAATGGTCAGCTCCATCTGTTCTATTCCAGAAACGATACTTTTGCGCGATCATATCAACATAGTTACTTAAAAATTGCATTATATTTGTACGGTTGTGAGAATCAGGCACGTACAATGTCAACTTTAGTAATCGGAAACTTATTGGCAAATAAAATAGGTGAGCCTTTTTGGGGTTCTTAGTGACAAATCCTTTGTTTTCTTGAAGCAGCTTTATGAACCAGCCCTCTGAAGCATATATTCCATCGAGAGGTCCGGAATGGAATATGGATCTTTCCCCTTCAACATAGATGTAAACCTTGAGAGTCTTCTCCATCAATTCATAACTCCTGCATTTTGTATACATTTGATAGTTGAATCAGCTTCAAGCATTGATACTTTGTTATGTTTCTTTCCTTTTATTTCTCATTTCTTAATTTTTCGGGTGTAGGGTAGTGTGAGCATCCTAGCAAGCAAGTAACTGTATTCAAACTTTTGTGAATTTGAAACGCAGGGACAATGAGCTCCAAAACATCAAATAAAAACAGATCAAAAGAGCCATGTTTAAAGGAGAAGGATAATCTCAATGAATCACACATTCTACAGGAAGTCATACATCATATAGTTGATCAATAGAACTACGATGATTGGAATAAAGATCATATACAAGTAAATTGTCTCAATACACACAAATGGTTTCAATGGATCGAGAAAAGGAAAAAGTGATACTTTAGTATTTATATATGGTTGACAAGATAAGAAGCAAATTATAGGATTATTACCACATTAACAACTCAAAAAACCTAGTAATATTACTCAAGAAGTTCCAAAATCTTCTTCACATCTGTGTCATCCATGATTCGATATAGTACTAATAGTGTAACCAACTCTTAAAAGGGCATCAAGCAGATAGAAGCTAGGTCCAAGCTCTTAAAAGATAAATCAATAGTGTGCAACTTTCAGGAAAGTCATTGGATTACAACACAGTTCTTGGATAAGAACGAAATATCATATCAACATGAACAAAATCCATAACTAAAGTATACTATGGAGTTGCTAACCTTTTAAACATGGACAGATTTCTATATAGAGGGGCATATAATCCAGGCTCACTCTTTAAGAGAGGCGCATTCTCGATTAGATATTTTGCATGTAATAGTTCTTGATCTACAACCGAGGACCATCGTGGTTTCTATGAAAAAGTTCAATCAGAGACAAGAGAAAGTGCAAAACTGTATAAATGAACTAATGAAATCATTCCCCTTGATAAAACTGAACTGAAGCCCCGACATACCATTGAACAAAATGAAGTTTGACTTTCTTGCAGCATATAATTCATTTGAGATATTGATGCCACACTTTTTCTTGCTCGGTCAGACCTTTCAATCACAGCAGGAATATTCCTCAGGCAAGAATGATCTGTTGATTGGTTTTGGATGGAAGATGTCAAAGGAGAGATAACCATTGCCAAAGGTGCAGCGGTTGTGATTATAGGATTGTCGTCTATCGTTTCATTTCTTGCCACTCTGTGAGCTATGTCGTCTTTATCAGGCCTATCTGGTACAAAATTATTTTCAGATGTTGGCATAACAAATTCAGAACCAAAAGCAACCTGCAGTGGAAATTTGTCTTCAATTTCAGTATCTTCAATCATGGTAGCATTAGAGTCTTCAACGGTTGCATCATTTGTCTTTGACAGCTCAGTTTTGGCTGTTCCTTCATGAACAACATTTGAGGCAGTAGTGTTCAAACCACTAGCAAACGTCAGGTTTCCCGAATTACCAGATAACTCTCCAGATTGAAAGCTGCCTAAAAATGCTACTTGACCTTTGCTGGAAGAAAATAATGAGGGGACAACATATATGTTTGGAAATCCGAAATATTGAATGATCAAAACCATAACAAAAACGGATGCCACTAGCCATAATAGTCTTTTAGTCCCCAAGAAACTTGCATATCGAACTTCAGTTCCCATGTTCAAGCAAATCACTCAATTCCCTGGACAATTTTGCAATTCCAAATTTAGCATCCAACATAGCACTCCTCTTAATTTTTAAGATTCACTCATTCTTGAATGATACTCTCTCTATTTCAATCAATTTGTTTGTCACTTACCTCTTTAGAATGCTTTTAACCACAACTATTTAATTTTAACTTACAAGATTTAAGTATATTCTACACATCTTTAGCTTAAAGACCACATAATTCAAATGTCTTTTTTACTTTCTCAAACTCCATATTAAGTCAAACAAATTGGAACGGAGGGATTACTTGAGGAGTGATGGTAGTTTTGCAGTAGAAGAACTTTGATTCAAAATTCAATCAGAACTCTGCAGCAATATTTAAATTTTCTTATAACATTAAACAAACACTAAATAATCAACAACTAAGCAAAGAAAGGAGGGATTTTGCTACTGAAGAGTGTTGATCAAAAGTAAGGGAAACACAACAATTGTTGTTTCTTTCTAATTTCTGGCATCAAGTACAGTAGAACTAAAATATAGGCACACACATGAAAAGGCCAAATCCTGAGACCCCATACAATTGAGAGGTAGTGAAGAAGGAAAAGCAAGAAAGTGAAAAGAAAAAGGAAGACATCTTACAGAATTCATCAGCTTCAGCGTCGGCTACATAGTAGAAAATGTGAGTAAAAAAAGTGGTATCAACGTAGCAGTTTTTTGTCTTTAAAATTTAGGTTGAGGGTATTTTAGCCATTGACCTATTAATATATACAGTATTTTGTATTGGACTTAGGGCATGAGACTATAACAGGGCGGACCCACCCCTGCGTCGGAAAATTACAAGGTAAAATTTTGGTTTACAACTATATATATTTAAGTATTGACACATTTTGAAACAAGTGTAAGATTTAATCTAATGATTAAGGGATTGCAAAAGTTCCTTAAGGTTGTGTGTTAAAGCCCTATTGGCCTCATCCACTGCAACTATATCATCTTGGCAGCATGATACAGTGATAAGTTGGACAAAGAATAAACTGTTTTTGTTAAGAAATGTAAAGAGGAACGGAAAATGGGTCATTATGATGACCAAAAGTGTAGAAGACAAAATGAATTATTTTTCAAATTGCTTTGGCCACTGTTATAAGGTGAATGATTGAGTACTGAATTCCCAAAAAGTCAGCAATCATTTTCCATCACTCTGTATGATCACCAAAGTTCACCTAAAGATATTTTGCATAAATCAATAATTATACTGCAACCCATGTTCTATTGGTGAAGTAGCTAACATGTGACTAGAAGGTCACGGGTTCAAGCCTTGAAATAGCCTCTGGAGAAATGCAAGGTAAAGTTGCATACACTAGGCCCTTGTGATCGCAGATCCTGCACATACCGGGAGCTTTAGTGCACTGAGTTGCCGCTTTGGTCTGCCAAATGTTTCTAGTATAGTACAGCAACACTAGTAAAGCACAAAGTTTTAGTATAGTTTTGTCCAAATAAGAGAAGAAACAAGTAGAGATGCTAGAAAAAGAAAGAACAAATTGTCTCTTCTCAAGTCTATGTACAGGAAATAATCAGATACATTGATGCAACTTATTACATATTTCTCAAAAGAATGCTGCACTAATTAAACATCTAAAACTCTGAAACTATCTAAATGTGTACATTTGTCACCTAGTTCTTACTCCAAAAACTCTGTTGTGCCATATCGAATGGAGAATCATGTTGAAAATATCGTACTTTACGGGCTTGACGTGCCAAAGGAAATGCTGCTGCACCAGCTTAACCCTCCGCTGCATCTCACGATATCTCCTATCAGGGATCGATACGAGTATGTCTTTCAGTTTTGGAATGTCCTTCTCTGGAACAAAAATAGCAAAAGCCTCCCAGTTCAAAGTCTCGAAAAATGGGGGTATGAAATTGTCAGATATTATCACTGGGACACACTCGTAGAAAATGGCTTCCACCACTCGAGGACTATTGACTTCATAACCTTTTGCACATATGCAGTATTTGCTACTCTTCATGTATTGGACATAGCTTACTTTACTAATCTTGCCGAAAATCTTCATGTCAGGATCTTTGTTTTCCCAGTTGTTCAATAGGATAGGACGAAGGTAACCATGCATGTTGCCAGCAAAGAAAGCAAGAGTTCGTCTCTTAGAAAGACGTTTTCCCCCAATTTCTCTAAGGGGATTCTTTTCTGCACGTATATATGTTTCTGGAAGCGATATATCTTTACCAAATTGGAAGCCTTCTTTAATGTCAGCATTGCACAAAGCTCTTATGCAATTAGCCATGATTCTTTTTGTTTCTGCAGGGGCCTGAGGAAGCAAATCTCCGCTTCAGTATCCGACAGAAATTCATATATCTTAACTATAAAAAGAATGTAGATATATCTTTGACACCGAAATTATAAGATGAGCTTGCATGTACACATGCAGAAAGATAAGCCTCAATGCGGAAAAATGGTGCACACAGCTGAGGATTCCATTAAAGATGAAAACAAAATATCTTGACTGATGGATAAATAAAATCTATGAGAATCAAAATGGATGTTGTAATACCGTTTAGGAACTCCGGTTAATGGAAGAATCCAAAACTTACCCAATCATGGCAGGCAACAAGAAAATGGTCAGCTCCAGCAGTCCTGTTCCAAAAATTATGTCTTTGGATAATGATGTCGAGATAATCACTTAAATATCGAACTAAGTTCCTACGACTGTGAGAATCAGGGACATATAAGGTCTCCTCTAGCATACGGGAGCTGAACGGCAGATAAAACAAGTGAGCCTTTTTGGGGTTCTTGGTAACAAATTTCTTGTTTCTTTTCAGGAGCTTCATAAACCAACCCTCAGAAGCATATATTCCTTTAAGCACTGGCGTATGGAATACTGGTCTTGCACCTTCTGTATAAATGTAAACTTTGAGAATCTGCTCCATCAATTCATAGCTCCTACACATACATGATGTATGTCAGATCAGAAAAATGCACCTCAACCATATTAAAAGACAAAGTAAATGTAAAGCCACAAATGCCACCAATTACAATGAGATAACTAACTGAAAATCTCATGTATCTCAAACTAAAAAACTTAAGGTAGGAGACTGAGGTCTGTGTTCCCCACCTGTCGTTGGGTGCTCCATTTGTAAGGAACTGTATAAAGTATGCAAGAAAGCATCTTCCTATTATGACTATTTACCGAAATTCAGTATATGCAACAGACAACTGGCTCAAAGCAAGCAAGAAATTCACTGGATTCACCAAGAAAGAAGGTGTTCATTATGATTGAAACTAAAATAACGAAATATAGCAGCTCCCACAAAGCATAACTATTGTTTGATGAGTAACGAAGCACAAATGTCTAATCTAATTCAGTACTACCGAATACACCTCCAATGTCAGAAAACATCCAGATTACACAAGGGGTGGATTCATCATATGCATCACCATTTTCTATTACCTCATAAACATTGACAAATTTCTATACAAAGGAGCATATAAGCCAGGTTCATTTCCTGCTAGAGGAGAATTCTCAATGACACTTTTTGCATGTAGTAGTTCTTGATCTACATCTGAGGACCACCGTGGTTTCTACAGAAAAGATCAAAAGAACATAGCTATAATATCTAAGAGTCCATTCGTCAATTACACAAGTCATATCCGACTAGGAGAGTACCAAAGTAACATGTATACATACCATCGAATGAAATGATGTGCGAGTTTCTTGCTGCATAACATTCATTTCAGCTATCGATACAACACTATCTATTGGCTTGTCAGACTCCTTCATAACAGGAATTTTATGACTGACTGTAGGAGCATGGTCAGTGCGTTTTTGCACAGGTAAGTTATCACTTTCAAGTAGATGGCCTGTATTTCCTTCTTTTTCAGATATGTTCTGGTAGGAAGATATCAAAGGAGCTTCTTTCTTTGCATCAAGATTGACCTGTGGTGTTACAACCAATGGTGGTGGTGCAATAGACAATGCTGTGGGACTTATCTCCAACGACTTAGCTTCCGTTGGCGCTGGAGAAATACTGCCTCCCCCATCAGTATCAATCACACGCGATAAAGAACTTTCAGATGTACTATTTGAAGCTTGTAAATTATCTTCAGAGTTGGCAGCCTTATCTGGAGGTAAGCTACTATTTCTTCCTAAACTTTCCACATTTGACTTGTTGTCCAGTTTTGAATCCTTAAAAGGGGATTCATCCTCAGGGTCAACGTCCTCAGTTAAGGTATCACCAGAACGTTCATTCATTGGAGGCATAGAACCATCCTCTACCTCTTCATTATTTGCATCAGAGAGCTTAGTTTCATTAGTTGTTTCATTGATAAGATTTGTGTTAGTAGCATTCACAACGCTACCATGTTTCAAGTTGTCTGACCTACTGAAGTTGCCAGATTGATCTACTCTTTGCGAGCTGCTTATTTGACCCCCATTGGCAGTAAACAAAGAAGACAGGGCATAACCATATGGAAAACCAAAATACTGAATCATCAAAGCAAGGCCAAAAACCACGCCCAATAGACATACTAGTTGTCTAGTCTCAAACAAATTATGATATCGAATTATAGAGCCCATGTTCAAGCAGCACCCTGAGTAAAGAAAGCACAACACTGTCCCTGGATAATTTTCAAATCCCAAATTCAGTATTGTCACATAGTATTTTACTATTTTTCTATCTATTTCACATTAACTCAGAACTTGAGTAACACAATAAAACACCACCAGTAAACAACAACATACCCCGTGTAATCCGACAATTGGGGTCTAGGGAGGGTAGGGTCAACAGAAGTGAAACCAAACTTTTAACCTTATGGGTTCTAAAATTTACAACTACGATTTCAAGTGTCAATAAATGGGTTCTAAACTAAATATTTGTCCATATTTAATAAACTTCTTAATACAAATACATTATTTGAACAAAAGTTTCTAGGCTTCTAGCTCTTACCCTGGTAGGGTGTAGGCAGACCTTACCCCTATCTTTGTGTGGAGTAGAGAAGCTCTTTCCAATAAACCCTTAGCTCAAAAGAGAAATGCATGGAACAGGTAGCAAAAACCATAACAACAAAATAGCAAGATACAAAACACATTAAGTAACAAATAATACTAACACTGTAACACACACATTGAAAAATAAGGAATTGCTTGATTACGAAATAATAATACTACCAAGTACTAATAAGGGGAAGAAGAGAGGAGGCTAGATACCTTGTCTCTCCCAGGTAAAGTGCGACAACACTCAGCTACCTATTAAAGAAAATCAGGTCAAACTCCGTCCCTTAGCCTAGTCGCTGACCCAACTCCATACCTTCAAACAGTTGTACCTCCTTAATCAAGAAGGATTATATTCTCAACTTGAACTAATTCTCAAGCTCATCAAGAACCAAAAGCAGAATCATAATTTTCACTTTGTCACTTAATAAATCAACCATAAAAACACAAGCTTTTTAGAAATACAATAATTGTTGAAGTCAATAACAAACAAAACAGAAACAGTAAACACCAAAAAGATAATAACTTTCATCCCAAATCACCAAAGGCAACTAAAATTAATCCTCAAACATACTGCTAGCTTCAATTACCAGATCAAAAGTGGACAAGGAACCTCTTCAAGGCCACGTTTGGCTATTCAGGTAACTCAAAAAAAGATTTTAAAAAATCCAACATATTGAGCAGCTTCATCATCTAGTTGGAAAAGTTGGTTTTGAATTGAGTTGACTAATTGTAACATTTGATACATTAGACACCCAAATGAGACCTAATAAAAATATACCTTATTTTAGTCAATAAATACACAAGTAAAATAAGATTCTTTTAGTACCTCTACAAGATTTGAAATCATAAATGTATAAATAAGATTCTTTGAGTACCTCTACAAGATTTGAAATCATAATGGGGTATCTGTTCAACTTTGCTTTTGTATTTTTCCTCTTCTTCTTTTTTTCTTTATTGCAGTAATGACAGCAGTAAAGTGGAAAAAGAAAAAGGAAGCATATGAGTAAGCTTTGATTAATGAATCTAAATTTTAGTTAGGTGACGTGTTCGGACAAATATGCCACAAGTGGCACGTACAAATACCGCGACATTGGCTTTTTAAGTAAACATGAGTACTAAGCTTTGTTTAATTTATGTGTCATAATTAAAATTTTAAATACATAAATTTTATTTTAATTAAAATCTTATTATAACACATAGATTGAGATTGGGGGATTAACAATACGAAACATACTGTGGTGAGAGTGGCTTGTGGGTCTCTGCTTTTTACTATATATGTACATCAAATAATGCATTATTTTGATACTTATGGTAGTTATTAGTACTACTTGTTATTATTAAGAAGGTATATAGTCATTATCAATCGTTACTATATAAATATGAGTCTGAAATCAAAATGGCAACAATTTTTTTTGAAAATTCCAAAAGGGTAACTCAATTAATTATGAAACCAAAAGGACAACAATTCTTAACACCGTATAAATTAGATTTTGTAAAACAAGACTCAAATTCCAATGAGCCTGGCAGGTTGTTGTTTTTTTTTAAAAAAAATATTCTCGTTTTATTTTGTTGTTTGTTAAAAGTCTAATAATAATAATAAGAATACATAGTTGTTGAAACATAATCACCAACAACATCAAATTCGGGAGATGTTCATATAGAAGAACATAATACGGGATTTTCAGGAAATCAATATGAGGCCAACACAAATTTATCATTGGCTACTTCCGACACCCCGTATCACCCTGTTTTTGACTGTGTTGGAGTATCTACGAGTGTGCCCAACTACACACAAGAAGAAGGTAGTGGCTTTCAAACTCCTAATGTTGTAAATTTGGGTTTTGAAGAATTCAACGAAGGAAATTATGGTTTTGTACGACAACGTCAATTTCAAAACTCACCATTTCATGCTGGGAGATTGAGTTTTTCGACGGTAAACAATCTACTCTTTAAATAATTTATAGAATATTTTATTTATATTAAATTATATGTTAATGATTTACATCTTATTCTAGGATGACATGTCACAAAATCAAAATGATGATGAAGCTGGACCTTCACAACAATATGTATGTTGTTATAATCGATAAATTTTCAATTTGACATTTATAAAATATTAATAGAATTCAGTAATAAATATAATTTGGCAGGACATCACCAACCCTTGAAGAACAATAAGGCCACACGTACCCACCACCTGTGGAACCGGTAGACATAAACAACAACAACAACCACATCAAGACAGACGATAATCTCTAGAAGTGTTGTCTTTTATATTTTCTATCATGTCCCTTATATGTTCTATCAATTATTTACAAATTATATATATATATATATATATATATATATATATAATTGAAGTTTTCGAACCCCAACATATATGCATGGTTCATGTTTACTATAAATTATTTAAAGGGTATATTGTTTTTTTACCTTGATATGAAGTATAATTTTTCTCATGTTTTCAACATATTCATCAATAGGGCATTTCCACCAAAATAAAGTATGACTAAAGAAGGCTGAATTTTATCATTCTACAAGTGAATAAACCAAATTATAATTTCACATTAAAAAAATTGAAGAAAAAAAAATATCAACTAAGTAGTAAATAAGGTCTAAACTATTGGATTTAGTTCATTTGAAAAGCCACAAAGTAATGGCTAGCAATAAGGTCTAAACTATCTTTATGCATCATATCAACAACTATGTATTATTATTATTATTAGACTTTTAACAAACAACAAAATAAAATGAGAATATTTTATTTAATTTTTTTAAAAAAAAAAAACAACCTGCAAGGCTCAAATCCTATGAGCCTTGTAAGGCTCATTGGCGGTTGAGCCTTACAAGGCTCATAGGAATTTGAGCCTTACAAGGCTCATAGGAATTTGAGCCTTGTTTTACAAAACATAATTTAAACGGTGTTAAGAATTGTTGTCATTTTGGTTTCATAATTAATTGAGTTACCCTTTTGAAATTTTTGAAAAAATTTGTTGCCCTTTTGGTTTCGAACTCGTATAAATATGCTGACCTCTTCTTTTGAAGTAGTATATGAGTTTGATTGGTAAACATTAAGAGTTTGTTTGGTACAAAAAAAATTCTATAAACCTTTTTATATTTGATTCGTCAAATATTTTTTTAAAAAAATAAATTTCTTGAAAATGAGAAAAATAAGTTTTTTTATGAAAATAAGGAAAACAGACTCTATTAGTGAGCAGTGGCAATCCACATTAATAGAGCAGTGGAAAATAAGTTTTTACTTATATATCAAACATTAGAAAATAACTAAAAGTTTATTTATTTATTTTTTTTGAAAAATCCTTCGTACCAAAACACCTTAAATGTTATTTATTGTTCATTAATTTTAGGTAGACTAAAATCTCGCCATCAACTCATGCAACGGTCAGTTTACATTTATTTAACACTGAAGCAAGTGCATGTGATCTAGAATCATACATCGAGGATGTACCATTTCAAGGGACGTATCGCGTGTCGCAATCAAAGGCGAATCTAGGATTTCAAAAAGACGGGTGCACCATTGTCAGGGACGGCTTTGCCCCTTTAAAGAAAAGGCAATTACTTTAGGCTTTCAAATTTGAAGGACCTCAATTATCTTAGCAATAATAGATATAACTTTTTCATAAGAAAAATATTAAATATCATTTGCAAAAAAAAAAATTATTAAGAGAAAAAGTTATAAAAAGAAATTTGATATACCTAGAGTACTACGTCGCAAGAAAGATTAAATGCATTGGTTATATGAATTATTGATTGAAAAATAATTATTAAAAGAATCCAATTATAAAAAAATATACAATTTTGCATCTCAAGAAATTTAAAAAGTAGACTTTATAAAAAGAAGGAAAAAAGGACAAATATATCTTCGAATTATCGTAAATGGTATTTAGATACCTTCCGTAGTATTTTTGGGACATTGGTGCCCCTACCGTAAAAAAACTAAAGCATATATGCCCTTCACTCTAACGGAAGACTAAATAGGGACACGCGGCACAATCTTATCCGTCGATTCGATATATTAAATATCGAATCGACGGATAAGATTATGACACGTGTATATCCATTAGTATAAATGATATATATGCTCTAGTTTTTGGACGGCAGAGACACCAATGTCCCAAAAGTATGACGAAGGGTATCTGCATACCATTTACGATAGTTCTGGGGTATATAAATCCCTTTACCCTAAAAGGAATATTAAATTTTCTTAAAAGTGTAAGGCTTCGATTTGATTTTGTCTCAAACCACTTGTGTGTTTGAGCCGCCGTTGATCATTGCATGTAAAATAAAATCTAAATATTATAATTGATTTTGCTAGTTTGCTTACTAAGAATGGTGATTTCAGTTGAAAGAATGAAAAAGAAGGAAGAAATGGGTTTTTTCAGCTGGAAAGTTTGAGCGCTACTTCACATTTTTTGTTAAATAAAATGCTTGCTGGAACCAACAAACACTCAAACCAGTGAGCCATTCAATTATTTGTGATCATAGGTTCATTCAATTGCTATTTGATATATTTTACAAATTATACAAGTAGTTATATCGAATTTTGTCGGATGACCACGGGTTCAGGTGACCCATTTTTTTAACTTAAATTCTCCCCTGGTCGTGATAGATACTATATATCGAGGGACGTATCAATGGATATTATTATCGAGGGACGTGTCGCGCGCCGCAACGAATGCATAGACATATATGTCCCCCATGAGTCCCGGACTGAGAGACAGTGGGTGTGTATCGTTAGGTCAGACATGCATCAGTATACTTGACATTGCATTTCATCGCATTGCACATTTTTATCATTGATGAACTTGATCTTGTGTGTTACTGATCTTGTGAGTGCCTTTCTGTGAAACTTGTGATTGATGAATATTGAGTTGTTATTGAGAATATGTAATCTGTTAGAGTGTTGTTGTTAAGTTGTGTGCTTTGTAAACTGTGAACTGTTAGGTTGGGCTGGTTTTATGCAGGTTGTAGTTGTGAAAGTTCGGATAGGATGTAAGGAGTACCCGTATTATGCCCCCTTAGCTTGTGTTTAAAGGTTTGCTTGTTGAGTACTGTGTGGTTTGGTACTCACCCCTTGCTTCTACAATTTTTTTGTAGGTTACAAGTCCGAATCTTCGTGATACCTTCTATTCTCTTCGTTTCCGAGGGTTTCTGTGGAGATTTGTGAGGTAGTTGTTTGTCATCTCAGCGGACCTTCTTACTCCTATTTATGATTTTGTTTTTACTTGAAAGACAACGTCATTTGAGACTTGCGTATTTTATTTCAATTATAGTATTTACATTAGAGGCTTGTGCACGTGACAACCAGGTTTTGGGATTTAGTTAATTACTCGACTTGTTATCCATTTTAGTAATTCTTATTAAATTGGTATTTTTATCTTATTTCCGCACTTTATCGAAATGGTTGAGTTTTAGGCTGACTTGTCTTGGTGGGATAAGACGAGTGCCATCACATCCATTTTTGGGTTGTGACATAATAGTATTAAAGGACCTACATTTAGAGGCTTTGTCACGCCCCGAGCCTACTCCCTGGACGTTGATTTTCTGTGGTTTATTCAGTTGATTTCTCAGATGGTCACTCAACTAAATAGTTATTAACTCAAACAATTATCTTCCATCTTGATTCCTGTTTTTTTTTAACCAAAAAAGTGTCTTTCTGAGACAATAACTATTAGTTGAGTGATAATACAAGAAATCAACTAGCAATTTATTTCTTTAATCTATTATCAGCTTATAACTAGAGTTAAATGAATAAGAGTGGCATAGTTAGTGACAAAGCTAAAAATTCTAATAAGATATTCGAAAACAAATTCCAACAATGCCACAGTCTAAAGCAATTTGTGAGTCACCTTTACCGCACACTAAAACTTTCCTTATTAAACACACAAAGTATTTGTTTCAATTCTTTTTACATAATTTGTGACTGTTTAGAAGAAATTTGAGTTGATCGAAAATGAAAAAATCAACGCACAATATATAAATATTGTAAAAACGTATATGAATGTTAATACATCTCCGATGTATATTGACCTTAGCTTCCTTTATCACACATTCGTTGCTTAATTTACTTCCTCCTTCCTTCAAAGCCCAATTTCTAAATTTCGACTATTTTGTGTGCAAAAATGAAACTTTAATCGATATATTTTATATAGTGGCATGATATATTAAAAGATTATTCTTTTTAAATATACATTTAACAATAGTCGCTTATTCACTAAACTAGTATGATTAATATTCATCGGAGTTTCAACTGATGTGGAAGTCCAATTAGAATTGGATTCTCTATGAAAAGTCCGATTGAAATTGTACTAGTAATACATTATTAATGCTGCTACTATTTTTAATTAGGAATTGGATTTATAAACATTGCCTCATTCAAATACGATTTGGAGAAAGGTTTATTTATATAAAGGGTATTGAAAAAGGGTTTTTTACTAAGTTTTTCATAAATAATAAGAATATTTTGTTGAACAAATCCGATGGTGGTAGTGGTGAATTGTTTAGTATTCTTGCGCCAGTAGGTTTGTATGCTATTGCATTAATAGGTATGGATGCTTTGGATTCTATTAATGATTATAGGAAGGAGCGGAAGATCAAGAAGAAGGAGCAGAATGTCAACAAGGAGCAGGAGCAGAATGTCAAGTTGAAAGGATTACGAGAGACTTCTCAACAACGTGAAGATCGCATTTTGGAAGAAAGAGAAAGTTGTTTCCCTCTCCGTCCATATGGATATTCCACCCCTCTTAGCGGATTCCGCCCCGCTTAGCGGAATCCGCAAAGAATTGACTAGTCTAAGTCTAAGGTTAACGAAGCTGAGCTACATTACTTTGCAGACAATTAAATGAGTCGATTTTTATATTTAAGTTTTTTTCTCTATAATTATTAACGTACTGTTTGGTACGTCTTTTACATTGTTTTTTTTTTTAATCAATTTATGTTTTACCATCCAAATTTTCAGCAGATGTTAATCGGTTAGGTTCTTTTTTGTTTTTTAAAAAATAAAATTTCCAGGATAGTGATTCCGGCGACATATATATAAATAATGTAGAAGGGAACTAGGCCTTAACCCCATCACAGGCAAAAGGAGATGATGAGCCAGTGAAGCAAATAGCTAATAGAATGATTGGAGTCGTGTTAATAATGATTGGAGTCGTATACTATTTTGCATAACCCAATTTCCACCGGTCTACTGGAATGCACTGTTAGTTTAGCAGCAACTCTGTTTGTCTGATTACTAACATGATTACTGGCACAGCATTAATAAGTCTACTACTCTAGATAGATGAATATATTAATCCTAATTGAAGGTCATAACTCATATCGATCAAATAACAATGCTAAAAACAGAGTAAATGCTTGTATTAATCAAATTTTACCTAAAGGAACTAAATTTAAGCAGCTAGAATACCTGATTGTCAGGAACTAGTGAGACTTTTGGGGCATACCATACAACTACACCAACAACATACTCAGTGAAATTCAAACAATTTTCATTCTTCGGGATTATTTTTAAGCTACTTATATGTCTCTTTTGAAAAATTAAAACCAAACTTTGAAATTTAGTTGGGTTATAGATTTTGATTATGAATTTCTTGTTTTCAATACTCAAATCCACAACACATTCAAATTGAGCAGCTTCATGGAAATTGTTCTCGAGATGCTTTTCCAGTTTTAGTCGGAGAGAAACGTTTAGTATATGTTCTTCATGCAAATGTTTGTGAATCAAACCAGTAAGGTGTCGTTTGGTACAAAGATTAATAATGCAGGGGTTAGTAATGTAGGGATTAATAGTGTAGGGATTAGTAATGCAGAATTTATTTTTATCAAATGTTTGGTTCATTATTTCCACCTCATCGTGTGTTTGGATTAAAACTTTATAAAAAAACTTATTTTCAATTATACCCTTGAATTATTATGTAATTGGATTAAGGTAAATAATTGTCGGACAAATATTATTTTTTATCGCCTTCTAACTAGCTATGAGAAGAACAATTTTGTTGTCATGTTTACCTTTTTTCACTTAAATTATTTGAGGATAAATAATTGTCATCTTAGTAAATTGATCACTTACAAAATGTCAATTTTCAATTTATAAAAGATAAACTATCAACTTTTAAAATTGAAAAGATGGCAAACAATAGTAAAAGTGAATAAACCATCTACATATACACATAAAAATTGCAAGTTGTAGTTTTAGTATGTATGTAATCTTATAAATTGTTCAAAACACAAATAATTAGAACAAACAATTAGTTAATGTTAAATAACTCACATTTCAAATATTGTATTAATTTGTGTTGGATTTATTTAGTAACAAACAACTCTCTCTAAATAATTTGTACGCTAATTTATTTAAATAAATTTACTAGTATAAATATAAAACATAAAATCAAGAAAATAATTAAAATGATTTGAGAGATAATTTTATCTTTACATAGACTTATTCCATGGTATTATATCTTATGTATTACTAATACCTCCAAATAAAAGATATTAATAATACATTCTATAATACCATGTGCAGTGGAAAAGGGTTCAATTGTTTTGCTGATTAGTGTAGGTCAGGACTTATATTTCATGAGAGATGCATCCAGTTTGTTCTTCAATTTTAAAAAATCAAATACAAATAAAATAGCAGTATCCCTTAACTTTTTTTGTTAAGAGTGATGATTTCATTCATCTCATTAGAGGTCGTGGCCTTTAATCTGTTGTTTAGTTGCAAAGGCTGGAATAACTTATCTCAGGATAAGTTATCCCTCTAGGGGTGAAATAATAATCTCAGGATAAGTATGTAAAAAATTGTAAGAATATGCACAACGGAAGCTATATTTAGGATCACAAATCTTACATGTAGACTAAACAATATAACATGAACGGATTTAGAAGAAGACTAACCTGTTGAAACTTCTACAAAAGTCGTCCAGATGCCAAGGATCCAGAGTTACGATCTTCTCCTATTTCCTGATTGATTGTTACTACCAAGTTACTTGTGTCACGACCCGAGTCTACACCCTGGACGTGGCCAACACTTAAGAACCATTGCTGGTCCCCAAGCGAACCCTCATCCTGCCTGACTACAAGCGGAAAACTAACTTAAGCATGCAAAAGCTTAAAACTGAATAAAATTCAATAAACTCAAAATTTCAAAACTTTAACTCAAATGAAAAACTTAGAATAAAAATAATATATTCAACTTGCCATAAAATTGGCACTTAAGTCTTTAAAACATTTAATAAAATAAATGAATAATACAGACTTCTCAACTATACTAACTATCTATGAAGCCTCTAACTAATAAAGATGGAAGTCGGGACAAGACCCACGACATCCTGACTAAACTGAAAAGTAAATGAAATCCTCCAGAAACAAGGAGGCTCACCATAGCTAACTCGAACTTTCGGATGTATCAACGAAACTCCTGTTGATGATCGTGAATACATGTGTCTGCATCATGAGAAGATGCAAGCCAAATGGCTCAGTACGAGGAATGTATGAGCATGTAAGAGGAATTCTAAAGCATAAACATAAGTTTGAAACTTGTTAAAATACTTACCTCTTCTCAAACTTACTCAACTCAAGGAATACTCAAAACTACTCAAACTTACTCAACTCGGAAGTACTCAAGGATAAGATACTCAACTCAGAGATTAGATACTCAACTCAAAGACATGATATTCAACTCTGGGTACTCGACTCTGGATACTCAACTCAATATGGTTGAACTCATTTCAATATAAAGCAATTTAAAACAAGTGCAATATAAAGAAACAAACTATTTAAAAACATGTTGTCAACTCTGTGTGTATGCAAGGATACAACAGAACTCTGAAATGTATGTAAAAATACAATTAATTGTGTATATAAGAATACAATAACTTATGTGAGAGATTCTCTAACCGACAACCATCACTATGAGCCTAAGTGATGATACAACGTTTTACCTCATGTTGCCAAGAACCGTCCTATACCTTGCCATTGGTATAGAACCTGAACTACTAAGTGGATCCACTAGTCTATGCTAAAAGCATCTTAAGGAGTCATCTAAAAAGTATGATCCTTTACTACCCATGATGGCTACATGATTTATGAAGACTTGAGTTATCTAAACTCGCATCCCCAAATCGGTGCTCAATACTACTCCCAAAATATACTTAGTTCATATGTTTGTAAAAACAAAACTCCTTTTGTAATTTGAGATAATTGCCCAAAAACTTAGCTCAAAGGCTATCTTGGAAATCAAGGTTTCCTCTCTTGCTTTATTGTGAAAGCATTTACTCTTTAACTAAAAACTAGCCCAAAGGCTCTTTATTGAAAAACTAGCTCAAAGGCTCTTTACTGAAACACTACCTCAAAGGCTCTTTTGAAAATCTCAGTTTTCCGTTCTTATTTAAATGTGAAAACATTTAAACTCTTTTAGGAATACATAGTCCCTATATACTTTTGAAGAAATGAACTTCAACTTTACTCTTTACTGAACTCAAAACTTAAGTCATAAAACAAAGTTTAAACATTTGTAAAAGACTTCTTAAAATATGGTTCATGCCGAATTATGGATGTGATCAACTCAAAGCAAGGTTTTTAATAACCATAGATAGAACTCAATACTTGGAACTCAAGAACTTCAATGATACTACTCACTTCAAGAATGCTCAACTCAGAGGGTTCATGCGGAATTATGAGCATGAACTACTCAACTCAAGGACTAAAAAATACTTCTCATCTCAAGATTGTTCGACTTATTATATTCGTGCGGAATTATGCATTTGAATTATGGATTCAAGGTTGTAACTTGTGATAGGAAAGGTCTCATGATGTTTAGGAATGATTGTTGATAGCTAAACATGAGAAAAGTCGCGAAATCACCGTCTTGGAACAAGTCTGCGACGCGGAGATAGTTTAAAATAATACTCGCGAAATTAAATTTTAAGACAGAAGAGTCTGCGTCCTAACCGCGATGCGGAGCAACTTTTAGCTCACTGGGGGAGCAAGTCTGCGATGCGGACTTGCGTGCCAGATCGCACTCGACTTTCTCCTTCTTCGTTTCCCAGCCCCAATTCGCCTAAATTCGATTCGTTTTCTCAATCTCTCTTTAGATTTAGATACCCAACACATGTACACTAGAATCTAACTCTAACCACTCTATAAATCGACACATTAACCGCAAGAACTCCTCAATCTCAACCCAATTCAAGAATGGAAACAAATTCATGAATACATAACAAGAATATCAAAGCTTCATCTTTTAGAACAAATTTAAAGCTGAAATTAACATGATTGGCGTGTGGGTGAACAAACCCAACACTATGGAAGCTTACATACCTGAAAGAATTATCCTCTTGAAGCAACTTGAAAGAAAACCTTTGAAGAAGAACCCTAGCCTTAGCTTTTCTTGATTTTCTTGATCGTAAAATCTTTAGAGTGAATGAGAGGGTTATTGATTTAAGAAAACTAATTTTCTACACATTTAGGGCAATTTAGATGACCTCCTAAGGGTTTTAAGGACTAAAATACCCCTAAAGAAATAAATAAGATGAGCTGGGAGTCGAAATGATTTTTCACCATGCAGTGAGGTCCGTATTGACTCCACGTCGCGGAGCTATCACGGAGCTGCTGCCAGGTTTGCGTGACGTTAGTAAATCAGTCATAACTTCTTACTCAGAACTCGGAATTGAGCCAACTTAGTGGCGTTGGAAAGAGGAATCGAAGGGATTTAATTTTCTATCTTGTAGTTCACCTAACTTATCATGTACTAGGAGTTATGGTTGTTTGAAGTTGACCCAAAACTTAAGAAATCTTAAGAATGACTTGAATGTTTTTCTCTTGGGTTCTTCTTGAAACTTAAGGTTCTACATCTAGTAACCTTAACACTCAAGAAATTTAAATTCCTTGCAAAATCTCACTTACTACGAAGAACGGTTCGAGTCTCAGTTTGAAAGAAATTTCTGGGGTGTTACAACTTGTGTGGGCAAGTATTACTTGTTTTAAAGGATGATTTCTTTCATGCCACATGCAGCCTATTTATACTAGTTTTCGAACTCAAGAATGAATAGGAAAAATCAAATAAAATTTGGCCTTAATGAGCAATCAAAAGGATCATTTGAAATGTGAATAAATTGAGATTAATACAAAAAACGTTTTTATCTATTTAAGGCCAAACGTTTTTGTCATTAACTCAATATTTGACTCTGAAATAATTCATCCTTTAAAGAAGATCAACAATAAAATTAATTTGTCCTTCTTTTCAAACTTGGTCAATTAATCATGCATAGTAGGGACCGTAGGTATATTTAATAGAGGCTTCCAATTACGACAATAATTCTCAAATGAACGAATTAACAATATCTCAATAAATTACAAATTATTCAACTAAAAATCTGTAATTGCACTCCTTGATTTAATTTCGAAATCTACCACTACATCTTATTTAACCCCCCGTGTTAGAATTACCGACACCAATCAACTAAATCAAATTTTCTGAAAATTTAATTCATTGACTAAATTAATCCTTTATTATATTTACTTAACTTATTTCACATGACGGATATAAAATCCACATGCAAGGTTTTCACGTGAAAACTTATAAGTAACCATAAAGGGGTGTCTTCAACTCGGGTCCGAGACACAGTTCTATCAACTAATTATTATTTCACTAATGTAATTTGTCATTATCTAATCTATTAGGAATTTATTGACTCATCAAAAAGTCTCACCTTTTAATAGATTAAAACAATAAAATAAATTACATAGATCATAATAATTATATCAAGATTAAGAGTATAAGTACATGTAGTGGACTAGAGAATTTATTTATAAATATTCAGAACATAAATAAATGTCTCTAATTGGTCTGTTCAATACATACAAAATGTACTAGCACAAGAAGTTGGAATTTAACCATCCTCATAATTAAGATCAAATTATATTTAATCTTGTGCTACGATCATCAAGATGTTCGTCCTACTTCATCTTTGATCGTGAACATAAATTTATAACTTATATGCACCGACAATTTTAATCTTCTGTGTATGAGTTAAAATACTCCATATACAAAATTGTCTACTATATAAGCAATGGACACACATATATACATAATGATCTATTTAAACAAAAAAATTATTATATTAAATAAATAATATAAAAAATCTTTACAAGGGATTAAATAAAAATTACTATAACACAATTACCTGATTAATTGTATATCCCAATAATCTCCCACTTAGAGTTATAACAATGCATTCACAATTTTATCACCCATTTCTTCCACATGCTTATCAAAAGCCTTCTGAGGTAAGCCTTTTGTAAATGGGTCCGCCAAATTGTTCTTCGATTCCATCTTCAATACTCTCACATCACCCCTTTAAGTTATATCACGAATCAAATTATATTTCTTCTCACTGTGCTTACTCCTTTTATGGCTTCGCGGTTCTTTCGAGTTAGCAACTGCACAACTGTTATCACAATAAAGTGTGATTGGTGCTTCAACCGAAGGAACATCTCTAAGCTCTTTCAGGAAGTTTCCGGTCCAAACAACCTCCTTAGCCGCCTCAGAGGCAGCTACATATTCAGCTTCCATGGTGGAATCAGCAACACAAGATTGCTCGATACTCCTCCATATTACGGCTCCACCTCTCAGAGTAAATACATATCCTGAGGTTGACTTTCTTGAATCTCTATCTAACTGGAAATCTGAATTTGTATACCCAATAGGTACAAGATTTCCAGGATGGAAAACAAACGTGTAATTTCTAGTCCTTTTCAGGTACTTGATTATATGCTTAACTGATGTCTGATGTTCTTGCCCAAGATTAGACTGAAATCTACTAACCATGCCAACAACAAAGCATATATCTGGTCTAGTACATAACATAGCATACATGAGACTCCCTACAATAGATACATAAGGAACTACCTTCATTCTCTCTATCTCATCAGTCGTTTTGGGCGACTGATCCTTTGATAAAGTAATTCCATGTTCAAAAGGAAGAAATCCCTTTTTGGAATTTTGCATGTTAAACCTTGCAAGATAGTATCAATGTAAAGCGCTTGAGACAAGCGTAATATCCTTTGTTTACGATCTCGCATAAGCTTGATCCCATGGATATGAGCCGCTTCTCCCAAGTCTTTCATATCAAAACGCGATGACAACCATTCCTTAATTGAATTCAACATGCTCACATTATTTCCTATGAGCAAAATGTCATCAACATACAAAATTAAAAATGCTACACTATTTCCTTCCCATATTTTATAGATGCATGATTCATTTTCAAATTGATCAAAACCAAAAGTCTTAATCGACTTGTCAAAACAAATATTCCATGCTCTAGATGCTTGCTTTAATCCATAAATGGATCTCTTAAGTTTACACAACATGTGTTCATTGCCACTTTCTATGAAACCTTCTGGTTGTGCCATATAGATGCATTCATTAAGACTTCCGTTTAGAAAAGCCATCTTGACATCCATTTGCCAAATCTCATAATTGTAATGAGCAACAATGGACAAGAGAATCCTAATGGATTTAAGCAAAGCTACCGGCGAAAAAGTTTCCTCATAATCAATTCCTTTTTTTTTTAGTAAACCTTTTCGCAACAAGCCTAGCCTTAAAAGTTTTCACTCTTCTATCCACACCTCTCTTTTTCTTGAAGATCCACTTACAACCAATATGTTTGACATCCACATGTGGTTCTACAAGATCCCAGACTTGGTTAGAGTACATAGACTCCATTTCAGATTTCATAGCAACAATCCACATTTCAACATCTTTATCATGTAGTGCTTCAACGTAATTCAATGGTTCTATATTAGGCACTTCAGGGATTCTATAATATGATTCTCCCAAGAGCGTAAACCTTTTAGGCTCTCTAATAACTCTCCCACTATGACGAATAGCCACTACATGATTTGCTACTTCTTGAACTAAATCCTGAATATCCTGAACATTTTCCTCCACAGCCGCAGGCTGCTGGACATTGCTCCCACTACTTTGAGGTAGTGAAATATATTGAGTTTGCTCAAGGGCAACCCCCTGCGCAGCCTCAGGTGAAATTTCTTGCCTATTGACATATCTCCCACTACGTGGTCGTAAAGGAATGTCAACAACTGTGTGTGGAATTTGTTCTATCTATTCATTACTCGTTATTCTTTTGGACAGTTCCTGTAACACAAGTTTACTTCTAGGAACATGGTTCATTAAATAGTCTTGTTCTAGAAACTTGGCATTTGTTGAGACAATTACCTTCTGTTCCTTAGGACAGTAAAATAAACCTCCTTTAGTGCCTTTTGGATATCCAATAAATATGCATGCTTCTGTTCTAGATTCCAACTTATCTGTTTTTCCTTTTAGCACATGAGTTGGACAACCCCAAACTCGAATATGTCGTAGGCTAGGCTTTCGCCCACTCCACAATTCGGATGGGGTTAAAGGTACAGATTTCGAAAGAACCAAATTCAGAATATAATTCACAGTTTCTAAGGCATATCCCCAAAAGCTAAAAGGCAAATCAGAATAACTTAACTTGATCTAACCATTTCCAAAAGAGTTCTATTTCTACATTCTGCCACACCGTTTTGTTGAGGTGTTTCTGGGGCAGAATATTGAGAAGTAATTCTTAATTCTGATAAGTACTTGCTGAATTTTGCATAAAGGTATTCACCACCATGATCAGATCGTAATGTTTGGATATGTTTACCACGTTGCTTTTCCGTTTCAATCTTAAATTCTTTGAATTTTTCAAAGCATTCAGATTTACGACGCAACAAATAAATGTATCCATAGTTGGAGTAATCATCTGTGAAAGTCCCAAAATACTCAAAACCACCTCTTGCTTGTATATTCATAGGGCCACACAATTTAGAATGAATTAATTCTAACTTATTACTCGCTCTATTTCCTTTAGAAAGGAAAGGTCTCTTTGTCATTTTACCTTCTAAACAGGATTCACAGGTTGGTAGTGCCTCCACTTTCAATGAACTCAAAGGTCCATCTGTAACCAATCGTGAAATCCTATTTATATTAATATGACATAGACGTAAGTGCCATAAATAAGTTGGACTCAATTGAGAAATACATTTTCTTTTATTCGAAACAACAATGTTATTTAATGCAGTTTGTTGAAGCATGTTATGAAAAATTTCAAATACAAATAAATCATGTATTTTGGGAGCACTAAGGATAAAAAAGTTATTACACTTAATAACAGCAGAGTTATTCGCAAAGTGAATATCATAACTATCATCCATTAGTTTAGAAACAGACAATAAATTCATTCTTATAGAAAGAACATATAAAACATTATTCAAAACTAAAAGTCTGGAACTACTAAATGAAAACGAAATTATTCCAACAGCTAAGACTAGTGTCGGCTCCCCATTCGCTTGAAAAACACTAACTTCATCCTTATTTAGTTGCCGCGTTTCCTGAAACCCCTGCAAAGAAGTGCAAATATGATCAGTGGCTTCCGAATCTACAGCCCATAATTGGGTAGAAACAACTACTAAACAGGTTTCAACAACATTTAAAAAAGAGTTACCTTTGTTTTTCATCTTAGCCTGAAAGTCGGGGCATTTCTTTTTATAGTGTCCAGGATGCTACAATGAAACCACTTGCCTTTCGGCTTAGCCACACCACTCTTAGCACCTCCGGGTGTCACAGCCTTGCGGGGCTCTTTTTTTTCTTCTGGAATTTTGCTGGTTTTGAAGAGGACGACCCAGCCTTGTCAACCAGGAATGCCGCAGTAGCTTGCTGCTTAATGATAGTCTCTGCCTCTTGCAGCTCATTCAACAATTTTGCTAAAGACATGTCCATCTTATTCATATTATAGTTTAAGCAAAACTGTTGAAAACTGTCCGGCAAAGTCTAAAGGATCATCTTAACTTGAGATTCCTTATCAATCTCAACACCAAGTATCTCCAGCTCATTCAAGTAACTCATCAACTTCAACACATATTCTCTGACAAAAGATCCTTCAACCATTTTTATGGTCAAAAGGGCTTTCATGGAAAATCTGTTTTGTAGCACGATCCTGCTCACCAAACATCTCCTTAAGAGATGCGAGCATATCGTAAGCAGATCTTATAGACTGATGCTGATGATGCAAGACATTCGCCATTGAGGCAAGAATGTAGCATCTTTCCATCTCATCAGCCTTAACCCATTTGTTATAGGCTTGGACTTCCTCATCAGTAGGATCTGCTGATTTGATAGGACATTCCTTAACCAATACAAATTTATAACCCTCAGAAGTTAGGACAATATCTAAATTTCGTTTCCAATCAACATAGTTTGGACCCTCAAGTTTATTTTGATTCAAGATTGAGGACAGGGGATTGAAGTGAGACTGTTAATCTGAGAGAGATAAAATAGATCATTAAGTACACATGCTATATTATTGAAGAAAACACAACAAGACTCATATAATCATGCTTATAAATAGTTAGATTCGATAGGGAAACTTAACTATTCAAGCAAATATATGAGCATGTTTAAATATAGTACCAATTAAGCAAAACAAGTCCAACTAGTTAGAGAGTATTCTGTTAAGTATAACAAGGTATATATGTATATAGCTTATGTCTTTTGTTCATTGATTCAACATGTAACTTAGTTGGAAAGTTTTAAACAAGTCATCAAAACAAAAGACATACCAAAACAGTATCAAAATATACAAGTTTATCCGATGGGGAAGAGGACCTAAGTCAACATATAAACTCATATATTTACTGTAAAATACATTTATAAGTGTTAGGGATGAACCCTTACGCCACTGGATTACTAAAAATAATTTTTAAATTTTTTTTAAAATTTTCGAAAACAGAGAAATGGCCAAAAACCCATCAAAACGACTTTGAATGGCCAAAAAAGGCCCTTGATCACAGCTTTATTGCTCACTGGGCTGTTTCCAATCAACCAACCAAAGTTGAGGCCAATTGGAGTTCATTAGAAAAAAAATAGACTTGCCAGGCCAATGGCATGCTGTCCGTTTTCAAATTTTTATTTTTTTTCACAGCACTTTAACAAATATTCAGAATCCATACAATATTTATAAGACTTAAAAACCTTACTCTAAAACTATTAATTCAAGGAACATGAATCATGAATTCGTTTTACAAGATCTAAATTATGAACAATAATCAATAATACATGAAACATTTTGTTTTCAAACTCGAATTATAAATAGTGATTTATTTCAATCTCATCATTGAACAGAACATCAAATCATGAATTCATAAACATAAATTAACTTATTTATGAAACAACGAATTCATATATTAAACAGTAACGCATCATGATATAGACATTCAATCAATCATGAATTATCTTATTACATTATTTAGTATATGTAAGAAGACTCGTGATACCATTTGTTAGAATATGCACAACGAAAGCTATATTTAGGATCACAAATCTTACATGTAGACTAAACAATATAATATGAACGAATTTAGAAGAAGACTAACTTGTTGAAACTTCTACAAAAGTCATCCAGATGCCAAGGATCCAGAGCTACAATCTTCTCCTATTTCTTGATTGATTGTTACTACCAAGTTACTTGTGTGGGCAAGTATTACTTGTTTTAAAGGATGATTTCTTTCATGCCACATCCTGCATATTTATACTAGTTTTCCAACTCAAGAATGAATAGGAAAAACCAAATAAAGTTCAGCCTTAATGAGCAATCAAGAGGATCATTCAAAATGAGAATAAATTGAGATTAATACAAAAAATGTTTTCATCCATTTAAGGTCAAACGTTTTTGTCCTTAACTCAATATTTGACTCTCAAATAATTCATCCTTTAAAGAAGATCAACAATAAAATTAATTTGTCCTTCTTTTCAAACTTGGTCAATTAATCAGGTATAGTAGGGACCGTAGATATATTTAATAGAGGCTTCCAATTACGACAATAATTCTCAAATGAACGAATTAACCATATCGCAATAAATTACAAATTATTCAACTAAAAATCTGTAATTGCACTCCTCGATTTAATTTTGAAATCTACCACTACATCTTATTTAACCTCCCATATTAGAATTACTGACACCAATCAATTAAATCAAATTTTTTGAAAATTTAATTCATTGATTAAATTAATCCTTTATTATATTTACTTAACTTATTACACATGACGGATATAAAATCCACCTGCAAGGTTTTCACGTGAAAACTTATAAGTAACCATAAAGGGGTGTCTTCAACTCGGGACCAAGACACGGTTCTATCAACTAATTATTATTTCACTAATGTAATTTGTCATTATCTAATCTATTAGGAATTTATTGACTCATCAAAAAGTCTCACCTTTTAATAGATTAAAACAATAAAATAAATTACATAGATCATAATAATTATATCAAGATTAAGAGTATAAGTACATGTAGTGGACTAGTGAATTTATTTATAGATATTCAGAACATAAATAAATGTCTCTAATTGGTCCGTTCAATACATACAAAATGTACTAGCACAAGAAGTTGGAATTTAACCATCCTCATAATTAAGATCAAATTATATTTAATCTTGTGCTACGATCATCAAGATGTTTGTCCGACTTCATCTTTGATCGTGAACATAAATTTATAACTTATATGCACCGACAATTTTAATCTTCCGCGTATAAGTTAAAATACTCCATACACAAAATTGTCTACTATATAAGCAATGGATACACATATACACACAATGATCTATTTAAACAAAGATTTTATTATATTAAATAAATAACATAAAAAGTCTTTACAAGGGATTAAATAAAAATTACTATTACACAATTACATGGTTAATAGTATATCCCAACAAAAATAAAAATAACAAAAATAACCCCTTAAACTCTCTTTTCTACACCACTTTACATTCATGTATATTATCATAATAACAACATTTATAATAACATTCACAACCTTAATTATTCGTTGTTCTTATTATAATATATTTTTCTATTAAAAAAATACATTTTGAATACAATTTTTATTTATGAATATATTATAAGTTGAATTTATTTGTCTAATTCTTATGTTTATTTATATTTTGAATTTTCTTAAAATTTTCACTTCACTACTAAATTAAAAATTATATTTTATATATCAATTAAAATGTAGATAACTTTAATGATGAAATTTCTTTAACTTTAATAAACTTAAAATGGAAGTTTTATTTTTGAGCTAAATAAGATGAATGTTTTATTTTTAAACTAAATAAGATGAAAGTTCTATTTTAAAGCTAAATAAGATGTAAATTTTATTTTTAAGCTAAATAAGATGAAAGTTTTATTTTTAAGTTAAATAAGATGAAAGTTTAATTTTTAAAAATACACGGTACAATAATGGAAAAGCACATACAAAATATTTATGCTAAATAAGATGAAAGTTCTATTTTTAAGTTAAATAAGATGAAAGTTTAATTTTTAAAAATACACGGCACAATAATGGAAAAGCACATACAAAATATTTAAGCAAAATAAGATGGAAATTTTATTTTAAAGAATGAATAACTAATTAAAGCTTGCAAAGAATATAAAATAAAATAAAAAGTGAAGGATATCATTATCTTCAAACTAATCTCAGCATAACTAATCTTATGTCAAAGTTTTACCAAAAATTTAAAGACATCTTATGATCCAAATGTGGCAAGTATGGTAGAATAGAAAAAATTAGGAAGACCGGTTTTACCAAATTTGATGCCTAAAATCAAGGAATAGAGAAAAAGAAAAAAACGTAAGTTTGAATAGAATAACATATTTGGTAGTATATGATTTTTTTTTTGTCTCCTTTTCCTTTTAATTTGCCCAATATCACGAAAGTATATCCCTAATTTTTAGCCTAAAAGAAGGATTAGAGAAAGGGTAAATCTACTACATTAAATAAACTATTGCTACGCCTTAGGTTTAGTAAATATGGAAGAAAAAAAAATACTTACATAGTTTTGTAATAAAAGGGCTTAAATAGTTAATATCATAAATGGTATGATTTTCTCTACATTTAAATTCTCTGATAACCATGAAAGAAACCATTGTATAATTCAGTAAACTAGTATACTTAATATTCATCTGATGTGGAAGTCCAATTAGAATTGGATTCTCTATGAAAAGTCCGATTGAAATTGTACTAGTAATACATTATTAATGCTGCTACTGTTTTTAATTAGGAATTGGATTTGTAAACATTACCTCATTCAAATACGATTTGGAGAAAGGTTTATTTATTTAAAGGGTATTGAAAAAGGTTTTCTACTAAGTTTTTCATTATAATAATAAGAATATTTTGTTGAACAAACTGTTTATTTATTGTGAGTTGATAAAAAAGGTCTAATATGGTGAACGCCGATGGTGGTAGTGAATGGTTTAGTATTCTTGCGCCAGTAGGTTTGTATGCTATTGCGTTAATAGGTATGGATGCTTTGGATTCTATTAATGATTATAAGAAGGAGCGGAAGATCAAGAAGAAGGAACAGAATGTCAACAAGGAGCAGAATGTGAACTTGAAAGTATTACAAAGACACTTCTCAACAACGTGAAGATCGCATTTTGACAGAAAGGGAAAGTTGTTTCCCTCTCCGTCCAGACAGGTATTCCACCCTGCTTAGCGGAATCCGCTTTGCGGAAAGCAAAAGGAATTGAGTACTCAAAGTCTAAGTTTAACGAAGCTGAGCTACATTACTTTGCTGGAGTGGATTTCTATACTTAAGTTTTTTTTTTCTATAATTTAATTATACGATTAATGCACTGTTTGGCACTTTTTTTACGTTGTTATTTTTTTTGGATCAATTGTGTACTAATTTATGTTCAATTGATTTAAGTTACAATTCAAATTCTAAGCTCGATAGAATTAGAATGTATAAATTTTCTTCAATCCTGATCTTGATCGGTTATAATCCTGATCGTCTCTGATCGGTTATAACCCTAGTCGGTTAGGTTCTTTTTGGTTTTAAAAAAATAAAATTTCCAGGATTGTGATCCTAGCGATCCGGGCGACATATATAATTAATCTAGAAGGGGAACCCTAAATATACAAGGAGAATGTCTATAGAAATTAGCTTACAAAATTTTGGTTGTCTCTTGTCCCAAAATAGATCCTTTAATCTCGCTAGGAAATTGATCGATCTAGCCTGCGGTATAAAATAGTTTGTGATGAGGCACTGAATGTATATATTTTTAACCCGTAGTGTATAAAATAATAGTATAGAAAAATGTCGAACCCACATAGATTGATTTGTCTATTCTACAACGTTTCTTGTTTTAATTACTATTTAAGAAAATCAAGAATAGTTGAATGGTGAATTAATTAATTAATAATACAAAAATAAGAGAAAATACTTTAGTTTTCACAATATATAGAATAGTTGAATGGTGAATTAATTAATTAATAATACAAAAATAAGAGAAAATACTTTAGTTTTCACAATATATTAAAAGGTGTTGAGATCTTGACTTCACTCAATATTTCTATATAATATAAATTATTTATTTCTAAATTTATATTTTTCATAAAAGTATAAATATCTCTCACAATTATATTTATATATTATTACTGAAATTGAATAAAATGTTGTAGAGTGAAGAAATTGTAATATACTAGATAGGGGTGAACATGGTCGGGTTGGTTCGGGTTTTTCAAATATCAAACCAAACCATTTGTGTCGGATTTTTGAATTTATAAACCAAATCAATAAAACTCGGGTTTTTCAACCTTGGGTTTTTTTCGGATTTTTTCGGGTTTTTTGGATTTTCGGGTTTTTTCTGGTAAAGTATTCGTACAAACATATAATTTACTTGTACTTCGAATATTTCTTTAGTCCTACCAAAATACAACTATCTAAGTGTTTCTTAAGAAAATAACACAAAATATGATATAATTAATGACACTAAAATATACAAAATAATAATAATAATAATAATGAAATCGCGTAAAACAAATATTGCAAATTAATAAGTCATAATGAAAATGATCATAATTTAAAAGTACTAAATCAAGCTAAAATAAGTTTTGATAAGTATTAGTTACATGACTAAATATTAAAGGAAATTAAAATTAGATTATGTATTTTAATTGTCTTAACCTATGTAAAACTAAAGAACAAATATTCA
>JAJOOR010006017.1:0-24870 GCA_036250505.1 Solanum acaule | reverse complement strand
AATTTTTTTTTTTTTTTTTTTTTTTTTTGTCTTTGATATATTATGTAGGAAAAATGTAGTAACAAATAATTGGTATTTTAAAGTGGGACCCACATTATTAACTATTACTCCCTTCGTCCCATTTTATGTAGCACCATTTTCTTTTTGGTCAGTCCCAAAAAGAATGTCACATTTCCTCATATGGTAAGTATTTAAAAGTACAATTTCTCTTTTACCCTTGTTGGTCCCACTTAATCTTGTGGGATTTCACTGGGTTGTTGTTGTTGTTGTTGTTGGTCCCACTTAATCTTAAAATAATACTCCAATACATTTATGAGGAGAGAGAAAAGTGAGTCTACTTTTTAAAGGGCAATTTGATAAACATTTCAAAGTCTTAATTTATTTCTTAAACTCCGTACCCAGTTAAATATTGCCACATAAAATGGGACGGAGGAAGTATCATTCTATAGAAGTGCAACACATAGAGGGAAAAGGCAAAAAAGAATGGCTCACCTGCTTGGAAAATTGGGCCAATTTTGCGGCTGAGAAAGAAAAATGATACTCCCTCCGTCCCATTTTATGTGGCACCATTTTCTTTTTGGTCAGTCCCAAAAAGAATGTCACATTTCCTTATATGGTAAGTATTTAAATGTACAATTCTTCTTTTACCCTTATTGATCCCACTTAATCTTAAAATAATACTCTAATACATTTATGAGGAGAGAGAAAAGTGAGTCTACTTTTTAAAGGGCACTTTGGTAAACATTTCAAAGTCTTCATTTATTTCTTAAACTCCGTGCCCGGTCAAATGTTGCCACATAAAATGGGACGGAAGGAATAGGTCTTTTATGTCCTATATTAAGGAAGTGCAATTATAAAACAGCCAAGTACAATATATTTCAAGCATAATATTTAAAAAATATTAACTTTAAAGGGGCAAATTACGGGAGTACCCTTGGTTGTCGAAGGGCACCACCACTTCTATAGAATAGAAAAGAGGAAAATAATATATATATGTAAGGAGAAACCTGTGAATGAGAGTATTCTTGATTTGTTCTTGTTACTGTGTGTATTTGTGTGTGTGAGAAGAAGAAGAAGACGAAGTCAATTGGGTGGGCGACAAAGACAATGCAACTAGTATTACACTGTTTCCATTTCTCTACAGTATAATAAATAACAAGACTTTTCTCTATACAATATACTCTGATTCATTCAATTCAATACAAAATTTTGACTCCCTTTATAATAGTCTTCTTCAGATCACCATTTGTTTTTCACTTCACAAACTTTCTGAACAAACCCCACCAAAGTATTTACTTTTCCTGCCGATTTTTGCTTCCAAGGTTTGATTTTTCCCCCTTTTGAGCTTATTTTTGTTTGGGAATCTGGGGGATCGGTGTTGATTTTGGATTTTTAGCATGGTTTTGTATTGGATTTGATACTATGGTTGTTTAGTTTTGTGGGGTTTTGTTTAAATGCTTGAAAAAGGGCAATCGAGTTGAGTAGCTGGTTTTAGTCTGTTTTGTTATTCAATCTGTTGAATAGATTTGTGAGCAAGTTTGTTTCTTGATTTCTTTTTATATTTGTGTAGCAGTTTTACTGTGATTTCAGTTTCCTGTCTTAGTTTTGAGGGGTTATTTTTTTGTAATTACTGAGAAATTTGCTGTTTTTCCAGGTTGGGTTAATGTTATTATTGTTGTGTTTTGTTTTGAGGGTTATTAGATTGTACTGGACTAGTGAAATGTGAAGTGGATCACGTAGATTTTGGAAGGAGGATTGTTTTGGTGTAACGTGAATAGATAATGAAGTCACTTAAAGAGAGGAAGAAAAGGTCTTTGTGGAAATGAAAATCAATTCAATTATGGGGTTTTATATTGTTTTCGTATGTTTAAATATCGTATGGAGGGTTCAAAGTAGTTATCTTTGTGGTGCACTTAGGCTTCTAAAGCGACTCTTTTTTCATATTTTCTAAAGTGAAGATACCAAAGATTTGGTCTTTGATCTATTCTTATTACGAGTGTGAGACTATTTCAGGCAGCAACTGTGATTTGTGAAATCCAATGACATGGTGACTATTGGTAATAGAACACAGAGAAAGAAATATAACTATGGCAAAATTGAGTAATGGGGATGTTAAAGAAAGAGTTGGTATGTCTTTCTCGATGCCAACTCTTTAAAGACCCTGGTTCAATTGACTATATCATATATCATGTCATGTTAGGTTCAGTCATGTTGTTGGTCAACTCTTAACATTTTGCATTTTCGTCTTGGTTAGTCTATGATGTTGGCTTTTTGTTTTTCTATGAGATGTTGATGTGCTTAATTTCTTCCTTCTTGCATGCGTGTCATACAAACATTGAATATCTGTCAGTAGAAGCATAAGATAACATTTTCTCTTGTTATTGATATTTCACCTAGCCCGTTTGATATTAATGATGACAATGGATGAACACTTTCAATGTGGAAAGGGCTTAGTTTCAGAATCCTTTTGAACTTTGTATTGTAGTACTGATGACGGTCCTGTTTCCTTGTTCTAGAGACACCAAATATAATTTATTAACTGCTTGACTAGTATTTTTCAGAATATCTCACAGGTATAAGAAGGATAACTATGAGCTGCTTCGGTTGTTGTGACGATGATGACATACATAAACCTGCTGATCATGGACCATTCATGACCAACAATGCAGCAGGTTAATTTCCTCTTTGTACTATTTGCTATTAATAATATTTCGAACTCTTTGAAATGATAATTCAGCTGCAGGAGAGGGGCAAGAGGGTAGTGGGTTTCAATCCTAGTATCTCCTGGATTAAAGCTTAACCTCAACCACTGAGTACTGATGTGTAATATATTATCAGTAGAGTTGGGAACTAATAGGCGAATCTGACTATCAGGTCTATAACTAAATTAGTTCCAGTATCTTGGAAGCTCAGAGATCATGATGTTTGAATCTAGTGTCGTCATGACCTGGTATGGAAGATATGCCTGCTGTGCAAACATGTCTTTCACCTCAATCTTCCAGTTTAACCTTAGTAAATTTTTAAACAGTCAGGTGAAATTTGTAGTGTTTAGTTCATTGCTTTGGCTTTACCCCTATTCTAAAGATATGCTTTCTTTAGATAGTGTCATGATTTTACCCACTGAGATTCTATTAATTCTTTTTTTTACCTGTAGGATTTATGGTTTTCACTCTTCCCTAACTGGAAATCTTTTTTATAGGCTACAATGCAGGGCAGCGTGCAACAGAAAGTGCGCAAAGGGAGACGCAGAATGTTAACATCCTGCCCATTGCTGTTCCTTCTATAACTGTTGATGAGTTGAAAGACATCACAGACAACTTTGGTACAAAAGCCTTGATAGGTGAGGGATCGTATGGAAGGGTATACCATGGTGTCCTGAAAAGTGGGCGGGCTGCAGCCATTAAAAAGTTAGACTCGAGCAAGCAGCCTGATCGAGAATTTTCAGCACAGGTCAGGTCGATTGGATTGTCCTACTTTGACTATTCTATGTTATACATAAACCTCTTACCTTGCTTGGATATGATGTAACCGTTTCAGGTTTCCATGGTATCAAGACTAAAACATGAAAACGTGGTTGAGTTACTCGGTTATAGTGTGGACGGCGGTCTTCGTGTGCTGGCTTATGAGTATGCCCCAAATGGATCTCTCCATGACATTCTTCATGGTTAGTTTACTATAAGCCTTTGTGTATCCATTCTATGCATGTTGACCAATTAATGACTTTGTGGATTTGGTTGTTCTAATTTATATATACTGGTGAAACTCAGATGAAATTCAGATTTGGTTGTTCTAATTTATATCCATCGTGGTACGTTGAGTTTGGAAATGATTGGGCAATCCAAATCCAACTAGGTCATGCGCCTGCCCTATACTGTGCACTTTAAGTACTTGACTATGCACTTTCAACCCTCAAAAAGTTGTCAAAGCTCCTCCCCCGATATATCCCCTTTCTTGAAGTACCTCACCAGGGTCTTTTTTGACATGTGTCATGGAAGTGTTATGTAAAGTTGCTCTAAGCAAGAGTAGACTTGCACCAAGACTTCCTCATATTTCATGCTACTAATTGGACAAACCCTTAAGTCTTTCCTTCTTACTTTCAGATTTTATCCTTTTCTTCTCCGTTGTGCATATACATTTCTTTCTCTTGTCCTCTTTTCAAAAATATATTTCGTTCATAAGTTCCATTGGTTATGTACTTGACTGTGCACATAGTGAAAAAGTTTTCTACATATTATATTGCTAGTGACTGGACAGACTTCTGAAAATGATAAGTTGGTTAAAATGGAAAATGTCTACGTAATAAGTTTTAAGTTCCTCAGATTGAGTAGCTATTAATCCTAAATGACAATAGGGGTTTGAACTCATGCTTGCTTTAACCTAATCTACTTGGATCCAGATTTTGGTATATTGGGTTTCGATTTATAATTCTGTCCAATATGGTTCAAGATTGTGTTAAACATTTTGGACATATAAAATTGGACAGGAAGTGTGCATTGGGTTAAGATAGAGGGTCTACGGGATATCTGAAGGTAGAATATTATTATTTTTAGTTCCATTCCTCTTGTAGCCTTTTGATAGTCCAAACTTGGAAAGACTGCTGTCAGAAAGGTCATTGGGATTGGCCCACCTCATTTGTCAGATATCGGAAGGATAATCTATCAAGGAAGTAGGGAGAGGCAGGGAGCTTGAAGTGGGTTTCTACATCATACTGATGAAGCTTTATTTATAGAGAGATGGTTGTTCCAATATATTCTTGACCCAATGTAATGAATTGAATTTGATCACAGTCGCGTAAGATGCTCTTATTTTTCTTCAAAATTCAGTCTAACCCACCTTTTTCTCATGTTAATTTCAGCCATTGCCACTGCTCCTTTAGTAAGTAATAGAAAAGGATAAAATCCTAGTATTTTGAAAATCCATCATTGTCCTGCCAAATCGATTGCATCCTTCCTCTCTCTCCCTGATAAGTAAATTCTAATTCATGAAAACAGCTCCAAAAGTGATGTTTTTGGGTTGTATTTACCTATCCATTTCCACTATGTTAAACAAAATAAAACTTTGCAATTGCTGTTAAACGAAAATTGTTGTCATTTGCTGACAGCATGTTGTATCTCTATTTTTTTGATAACCATGTTGTATCTCTATTTAACAGAGCAAAATCCATAACAAGCCTTTGTTTTCTCTTACAATTTTCCTTATTTGAACTATTTTCTGACTACGAGGGTGTCTATTTCTGTACATATGTGTGTGTCAGTGTGTGTACACATATTCCTGTTTCATTTGGAAGCTTTGGTTGTGTTTTCCTTCTTTATGTATGGCTGATCATTCTCATTTTTTTTATTGTGGTGGTTGTCTCAGCCAAGTTAATGTGTCATCTCATACTAATGCTGAAAACCATTTTGACTACCTATTTTTTCAAATTGGTTGTAGCAGCCTCAAGCTACCTGGACTATAAATTATTTTTTTGATGACAAAAGAAATAAAAAAAAATATAATCCAGGTAGCTTGAGGCTGCTACAATCAATTTGTAATTCTTGCAATAAGTAGTCAAAACGGTTTTCTCATATTCCGTAATCTTGCTAATCCAATCTGGAAAATGCAAAATTTGTGGTTACAGGACGAAAAGGTGTGAAAGGTGCACAGCCAGGTCCAGTATTATCATGGGCCCAACGGGTTAAAATTGCTGTTGGAGCTGCAAAAGGGCTAGAGTACTTGCATGAAAAAGCACAGCCACATATCATCCATCGTGATATTAAGTCTAGCAATGTCCTACTCTTTGATGATGATGTTGCTAAGATTGCGGATTTTGATTTATCAAATCAAGCTCCTGATATGGCAGCACGCCTTCACTCTACACGTGTTCTTGGAACCTTTGGTTATCATGCTCCTGAGTGAGTTCAGTTCTGAATATTTGATATAAATAGACTGTAAACTTGATCAACTAACTTAAATGAAGCAATTTTAGCTCAGGGCCGAAGGGTCATTCATTTTTATGCTGACTGGACTTCCCTCATGTTGCAGATATGCAATGACTGGTCAACTGAGTTCAAAGAGTGATGTTTACAGCTTTGGTGTTGTCCTCCTTGAACTACTCACAGGCCGTAAACCTGTTGATCATACATTACCACGTGGCCAACAGAGTCTTGTGACAT
The DNA here is from genome assembly GCA_036250505.1 of Solanum acaule. Taxonomy (NCBI): domain Eukaryota; kingdom Viridiplantae; phylum Streptophyta; class Magnoliopsida; order Solanales; family Solanaceae; genus Solanum; species Solanum acaule. The sequence goes on along the minus strand of JAJOOR010006017.1, from coordinate 18,718 downwards.
GGGTATAACCTTCAAGATACTGTCATTACTTTATCTGATGCACCAATTTTTCAGTTGATTATTTTGATTCTGAATTGACGTTCCGCACCATGTGTAATCAGGCAACACCAAGACTTAGTGAAGATAAAGTGAAGCAATGTGTTGACTCTAGACTCGGTACAGATTACCCTCCTAAGGCCATTGCAAAGGTATGTCACTAGAACAGAAAATTCTTGACTACTGCAACCATAATCCTGCCTCTTCTTGATTTTTATCAACTCCTATTTCTCAAAATTTGTGTTGCTGAAACAGATGGCTGCAGTTGCTGCTTTGTGTGTGCAATACGAAGCTGATTTTCGGCCAAATATGAGCATTGTGGTAAAAGCTCTACAACCTCTGTTGCACGCTCGACCTGCACCTAGTGAAACATCAAACTTGTGATTCTCTACTTTGCCGCAGCCGCTACTACATGGAATGACAGTGATCGAGATTTGTTTTGTTGAGTTGAAAATGATATTATATTAGTCGTTATCTGGGTAAATAGCAGACATACTGTGCTTTCCCCCCTTCTTTTACTGGTCTCAATTGAATGTGAATAAATTTATACATGTACTAATGAAAGTAGCTTTGCCTATTCTTTTAATGGATTATTCTTGAGGTCTTGAATATCCTAATATCAGTTAAGTGGAGATGATCATTATGATAAAAGCTGAAACTATTGAGTTTAGAAGTTGGAAAACATTGGCTTTTCCACCATTGGCAAGATTCTTTTGCTGACTAGGTCAACAATTGTGATTGGCATGAGGGTGGCTACTGACCTATTATGATTGAACTTACAACATCATACCTAATAGAGTTCCATAAGTGGGGTCTAGGAGGCGTGGAGGTAGAGATAACTATTTCCAAAAGACCGTCAACTCAAGTGTAGTAAAATCTATTATGATTGAACTTGAAACATTGAAATAATAATAGTAGGTGCCTACTTCTAGTAGCCCCTCTCTGCTTTAGTGGTGTGGTAAGGATGCAACACATATGTATGGATTAGGCGCATGTTATGGATTTGAATCTTGTCATGAACAATACAAACTATGGGTAGTTTTGACGTATGAAGCATCTCATACTCACAACGCAAGCATTAGTGTTTAATGCTACATTTCAATTTTTTGGCATATAGGTCACACAAAAATAATTTTACCGTTGCTCTTAGGTTCCCTTCAAGAAGCAAACCTGCAGTCTCAAGTTGTCTCTATTGTCCTCTCTGTAATATTGAATGTTGGGAGGCAATGAATGGCCAACTTGTACATATATCTCAAATATTTGAAGAGTAGCTAGCAATTAGTCAATGAGATGAGAATATAGTCATGTTAGCTGTTTCATTTTCAAGCTTGTGGATAGGCAAGCAAAGTTTAGGCAATTGTGGAAGTCCCCACCAATTACCCTCTCAAAACTAAATGCTATCAACAAGTTGGGTAGAGTGTTGGCATCTATTACTGGGAAGTGTACATATGTCCAATTTTGGTATCACTATCTAAGTTTTGTCCAAAGTTTATAAATTTTCGTACGTCTATTCATTTTGGAACAACTTTAAACATATGGTGTGAAGTTCATATGATTGGACTTTTGACACCTAAAAATTCAATCATTTTGCCTAAAGCTCATGCACACATATGAATGAAGTTTAATCATCTTTACCTCAACTTCAGGCAGAAATGCATGTTGGGATTTGATAAACCTAATTTCAGACACCACATATTTGACATCAAGTATAGATAAAATTCTTAATAGGAAGCGCTTCCCCTTTAATAGGCTTACGTGACCCCAGAAAATGGCTGTAATTCAATGATCACAACATTAATACATCTCAAGTCCTTGTATCTTTGTAAATCTTCTGAACTTGCTTACAACTGATTTCCTTCACAAATTATGCAGAGTATTATATTCCCCCAACAAGAAGCAGAAGAGAAATGGAAAAAAATGTCCTCTAATAATAATGCATGTGGGATTACTCCTAATTTGAAGCTTAATCTGGACTAAAATATGGTTGTATACTCAGATTAGCATTCAAACGTCCAATCAATTTTCAGATGGTAATATTTTTTTATAAGTACCGACAAACAACAATACAACCTAACATTCTGATATTTTGATACCAGAACAATAAGAATAGAATACGCCATGAGAAGGCAAATATACATGACGATCATCAGCAACACAGTTCAAAATTGATGACAACTATTTCTGTTGGAGTGCTAGAAACATGTATTAGAAGTATGCCGGTGTAATTAGCATCAAGTATTTGTAGATGTTCTGTGAAACCTGCCTTGTTTATGGCACATCCCAATAGTTTTTCCAGAATGGCAGGTACACCTCTCATAAAAGATTCCAATACTCTTCGACTGGTCAGACAGGAAACTGGTAAGAAACGCTTCATGAACACTACAGCTTCAATGCCTTCTTTGCTTTGCACGCTTCCTTGACTGTGGACCTCTATTCTTCCATTTGTCAACTCCACCTGGCCGATTGCGTTCTTCAATCTCGCGAACTTTGCGTTTCCTGTGTAGCATATGAGGTTTAGAATGATCCTTAACAGACCTGTTAAAAGTAGTTGCATAGTTCCTTTACTTCTATTCATGTTTGTGACGTACCTGTACTCCCCAAGTTTACGGTCAGAAAGTAGCTCCTCAGTAAGTGTTGTCTTTCTCTCCTTCCTAGTCAGTCTACCAGAGTAGTATTCAGATGCTGGCTCTATTACTGTGCCGACCTGCTCAAATTTCAAAACACTAACATCTTACCTCTAACCAACAGGATACCAAGATGTCGATAAAAGAGAGTGCATGACAACAACAGCGCAAAAGATGCCTGTACGGTTGTTCAATTCAATCTTCTTTCTATTCTTATCTTTCTGTTCTCTTTGCTTTATCATGTGAGATAGGGGAAGCTTTTATTTTGTTATATCATCAGGGTAATGATGTATCAGCCTGCTATTGGTTATTATCAGGCATAAGAAGGTGAATTTGTCGCTCCACAAGTGGGGTCTGGTGAGGGTAGTGTGTATGGAAACCTTATCTCTACCTTGGGAGGTAGAGAGGCTGTTTCCAATAGACCCTTGGCTCAAGCAAAAGCATTACAAAGCAGTTCGAAAAAAGAAAACAACAGGAGAAGACAAAATGCTATAGAAAACATGACAAATCATACTAAAAATGAAAGAGTCACTACATCAATAATTTAGAAATAATAGACTTACCTGGAAATATTTAGGTAATGTTTTTGATTTTGATCCACTCTTCTTGTAATGCCTTTTCGGATCCATGGCACCCCTTAACTGAAACAATCAGATTTTTAGAACTGAGTACTTATTCGTAAGAGAAATGTTTGCAGTTTAATTAGGCAGACATACAGGAAACTCAACAATATATCATAGGAAAAGGTGATCATTAGACATGATTGCATCTTCACAAGTCCATCTTCACTAGGGTTGTCAAACTGTTCTGAAGAATATATTATTTGTATTGTATACACTGGATGGAATTTAACTTTTTTTGTTTATAACTGGTGAGATCGATCAATAACAAATGAGTGAGAAATTTCAATTAATATGTCACTTTACTCTAAGCTTGTCTGGAATTTGTAACAAGGAAACCATTGAGGCCTTATACCCTCCTTTAAGACCATAAGCAAGTTACTCCAGGGAACACAAATCTAGAGAGTGGAGCATGAGAAGAGTTGCATTTTTCAGAAATATGTGTAGGAAGTTTATACGCGTTTCAATTCTATCTATCTTACTGATCATGGACAAAATCTTCAGATGAATAGATCATTTATCAGCAGCAGTGTGAAGTGTTCTATCTCTTACATTTCTCTCTCTTATTGCTCTTCCTCAAGGAAAGGCTTCATTGATTTTCAACAACTTACAAAGCTATGGCTCCTAAGATAGACGAGCCAAGAATATTAGAAAATTAGACTGTGATTGTTATGGACTAGTATCAAGATCAAGTCCTAGACAAGGGATCTACTCTTAGCAGCGGAATAGTAACAAAAGATGGCCCCTCATGTATCCTTTAACAACAATGTGAAGAAAAGCTTAGCTAAGTCGCAACCTCTCATAAGTAACGAAACACATCAGCCTATCATCGAGCTGTAAAAATGTTCAAGTAAAGAGAGAGACTTTGTCATTCAAAGAATCACCTTTAACAGCTGGAGATCCCTTTTCAGCTCTGGAGTAATCGTTGGGGCAGGCATATCAAACCTATTTAAATTTCAGAAACAGTAAATAATTTTCATAAAAGGAACAAATTTACAATAAAACACAGGAATTTGAAAAACTACAATTGAGATTACCAATTTTTGCCAGTTGTATCCTTGATTTGTTTTCGTAGAAGCTTGTTCACCTTTTTGGGATCATTGGGCGGAACAAATAGGCCGTCCATGAGTTCCGAACTAGGTTTGTATACTGCACTGGCCCCAGGCACCTCATTGGAGTTCTTTTTGGTCCCAAATGATAATTGAGGTAACTTTGGTTCCCATGAAAGCCCAATTACAGGCTTGTTTTCAGGCATATTGAATTGCTAACAAGTTTCAACCTAACAAGTAATAGTTTAATAAATAAGCAACTTTCAGCCTAAAATAATTCATACACAGTACAACAACAAGATACCCAGTGTAATCCCATAAGTGAGGTCCTGGGAGATAGAGTGTACGCAGTCTTACCCCTACCTTATGAAAGTAGAGAGGTTGTATCCGATAAACCCTCGGCTCAAGTAAAGCATACCAAATCATGTATGAAAATAATGGGGAATGGAGCAATGGCAAAAACAAATAATATGATAATAAGAGCAAAGGAACCAATGAGTAACACAAAAATCTAAGAGTAGGATAATAGGAAAGTAATATTAACAATACAGAGAAAGGAAACAAGGCGATACTCACTGCCTACTAACCTTCTACCCTAATCCACGAACTCCGTATCCTCATCATGTCATCGATATCGATATTCATACACAGTACATGATAACTAAAAACAAATCTACCTGACTAAATTCAGTCTATAAGCAAAAATAAAAATAAATATATATATATATATATATATATGAAATTATAGCTATCCAGTGAGAAAAAATACGCACAAGAGACAGTTCCTCTGGTAGAGTTTTACAAGCTCCTTATTTTCTACCTATTTCTATCCAAGGGGGGCTCAACCCTAAAGCCCCAAAAAATATGGGCCTCAAAATTACAAATCCTCCAAACAACCAAAAAAAAACCAAATTCAGTTAAAAAAAAGGAAGCTCAAATACAAAAACATACCGAAGATGCAGAAAAAAGAAAAATTCGAGCAAGATTAAACGAAGAACCAGAGCACTGAGCAGACAAAAGATGAAGGAGATACATACCTAAAAGAGAAAACAAGGTCTGATGGAGGCGAAGCACCGTATTAACCAATGGCACACTTGGAAGAAACACAATACCTAAGTAGAATATAAAAAAGGAAAAAAGGACAAATATATCCCGAATTATCGTAAATAGTATGCAAATATCTTCCGTCATACTTTTGGACGGCAGGGCACCAATGTCCCAAAAGTATGACGGAGGGTATTTGCGTACCATTTACCATAGTTCAGGGGTATATTTGTCCTTTTTCCCTATAAAATATATATATGTATTTATGGTTACTTATTAGGAACATATTTTTGAAAATTTGTTATTGATGTAATTATAATTAAAAATTATAGACAATTAAATTTACTGTTACTTTCTATTTCTTAATAGTCTAATTCAAAGTTTTTGATTAAAATCATTCCTGAAGTATGATTTAAAAAGTACATTTTTGTGTTATATAAGTGAACAAAAAACATCCTTACACTATTCAAAAAGTTGCAAGATTCATCCTACTGACTATTTTTTTAAAAAGAAAATCACGCCACCAACAAAAAATATGTGTCAAATCGAATGAATATATGTACACATGGTTAAGCTAGTCAAGTTGAGTGATTTTTCTAACTTTTAGAAATTGATGGTTTAAATCATATTCAGACAAAATATATTCAAATTGTAAATATTCTTTGGAAAAACTATGGCGAAACAACTCCAACTTTAAAATTTTCAAATAAAGTAATTATTTTTTTATTTTCATAACTAAACGCCTACGTAATTTCACTAAATTTCCAGCATTTTTGTACATTGTATAAAATGTGAATTGCACTGTATATAACGTACATACGTAATAAATATTTAATTGAAGAAAAACTCTAAATAGTTTGGGCATAATATTTTGAAAATGAATTTTTTACATAATCTTTCTAAACATCATAACCTACTGTATAAATATTTCAAGACTTATGTATTGTTGCAAGTCAATTTACTTGATGATGCAAAAAAAAATATAAACTAACAACACACAAAATTTTAATTCTGAGAATGAAAGATTCATTTCCTATCCTTATCCTTATTTTTTTAGGTAACTTTGATCTTCTTGTCGTGGCTAAGACACGATCAAATTAAAAAAAAAATTGGTTCAATCAATTTCTTAATAAAAATAGATTGAAGGATGATTCTTGTTATTTTTTCGATATTATAAGGATGTTTTTTGCTCATTTAGATAATATAAGTATGTACATTAGATTTGAATCATAGTTGAAGGATGATTTTAGCCAAAAACTCTCTAATTCACTTCAATTTGAATCAATCATGTTTTAATATTTGACTTTGTAAGTTTTTCTTCAATTCTTTGAGATGTTTTATTAAACATTTCAAGCTCAAACTAATTAGATTATCAAATAATTAAATTTAAAAAATATTGTCTTAAGTTTGACTTTCTTCTAAAAGTAACTGTCATTATAATATTTGTTTATGTAATTAAAAATATAACAAAATACTATATAAGTAAGAAAATGATACTCTAATTGGTATATTCGGTATATATTTAGTGAAGTGAAGTCTTAATTTTATTTTTAAAGACTTTTAGAATAATTTTGAAAGTTTATATAACAATTGACTCTATTGAAAAGGTTTTCTAAATTACAATTAATAAGAGAGATTTAAACATTTGTGTTGTTATGTAACGTGTACAATAATCTATATATGTTTATTCTTGTCTTGCAAAATATTACAAGAAATGTTACACTGTCAATTGAAAAGGAAAAAATAATTATTAAATTATAATTAATTACAATTTTAGAATTTATTGGAATAAAAAAATATATTTTTTGAATAAATATGACACTATTTTCTAAATTTTGGCTCTAGGTCAGTCATTCTATTGAGTTATCCCGCTTCTATCTCCCATATTCTATTACTAATAAATAAATTAAACACCAAACTCTATGTATACACTATTGATTTAATGAAAAGCTACTATTAATTTAATCCCCAGAATGATAAGATTGATGGTGTTTTAGTTGCTTTAATCCTAACACACAGATGATGTGTGATTTTACTACGCAACCTAAGATAGCAAAGAAAGAAGAAACGAAAAGAAATGAGATTCTTACCAGAAAGATAGCTTGTCACTACCAGAGATGGCACAGAGATTGGACTTGGAGTAGCAATGCTAAAACGAAATGACGCACTGAACAAATAAAATAAAATAAAATAATAATAATAATAATATATATATATATATATATATATATATATAACTGTATTTAACTATTTACCTTAAAGAGTAATTGAATTTGAAATTTCTATCTGAATCAAATTTAATTATTGACTTATTACAATCCAATACAAAACATTATAATTATGTAATTATATTATTAGTGTATACTGATTAACTGTTTTTGTAATACACAATAGGGAAAATTATATAATATTATATATTTACGGTACGCAACATATCAATCTTACATAAAAATTGTATGATATGGTAAAAATGTGTTTATAAATACATTTACATTGTTATACAATATTATACAAACTTAGACAATCCGTCTCTAACAAAGCTTATATATGAGTTTTCATTTTTTTAAAAATCCAGACAACGAATTATTTCTTCTTTTTTAATAAATCTATTTTGGAATCGCTAGACATATGAAAGTAAAATTGCAAAATTTTATGTATAAAGTTTGGCAAACTTAAGATATTTTGTGCCTGATGTTTGGTCTTATCACAACCAAAATTCAGACATTTTTGCTTGAAGTCTGACAAACCTTGCCAAAAATCAATTTAAGGCATTTGTTAAAAGTTATGACCTTGACAGGACCAAACTTCAGACATATAATGGTTAAGCTATCAAGGCCATTTTTAGATTTTTTTTTTTATTAAAGTTACGATCTTGACAAGTCCAAACTTCAGACATTTTAATTACTAAACTTTGGGCATATTATACCTTTACTCTCCCATACAATCTGTTAAGAAGTCAATCATTGCTAGTTACTGATTATTGTTCATAGAATCAAATCTTGTTAGACATGAAGGAGAGTTGGTGATGATTCTACAAAGTCTAATTCATGGATTGTGCAAAATGTATTTAAAGACATTGTTATAAAGCTGGATTTGTCAACTTTCTCTGCTAAATTATTGGTGCACATGATCTTCCCAGTCTTGGTTGTACATTATAATATTGTCAACAAGTAAGATTTATAGATGAAAAATGCATCAAATTTCAAATATAGTAAGGTAGCCACTTTTAATTCCTCTTTGTATAAAAATGACACTATACAATATCAATTACGCTTCAATTCCAAGCAACCCAATTATTTTCTTTAAAACAAGTATTATATACTGTCTCTCTACCCCTACAAAGATAGACGTAAACTGTGTACATTCTACCTTTCCCAAATCTTGCTATGTTGTTGTATTATGTGCACAATCATTTACACAATAATTGCAAAAAAAGAAGAGGCCATGTGCAAAGTAACTTTCTCTTAATTACATAAAGCTGCATGAAGCATTATTTATTCTTTTTTCAAAAAAAGGACATCTTGCTTGGAGACTTTCAAAGTCCTTGTAAAGACCAAGCTCCAAATAATTGATACTACAGAATACAAATTTTGCTGAATTTACTAATCAACAAGGCCACTATAGCCATGTTCCAAAGAAGACATTTGCCTAGAGACTAAATAATAGATGCTACAAGGTACAGATTTACTTGAATGTACTAACTTATAAGGCGAATTCCGCCATGTTCTTTACTATACACTTAAACCTCACGTTATTGCTCGTGAAACTGATGAATCAACCAACCAACTTGAAGGGTGTGCTTACTGCTCACAACTCCTCCTACTACTCAACAAGAGCAGGAGAATTGGAACAAAAAGAACGAAAGAATGTATCCAGTCACCGCTGCAAATGGTCTAGCTATCACAACAAACAGTAGGTAGGAGCTCCTCACTTCGGTGGACTCCCAAATCATTCGATAACCTATTACACAACTGTGGGATAAAAGTGATTTAGTTAGTTTAACATGTTTGGAAGGGTTGTAGGTTGTAACTTGTAACAAGGTAGACGAGGATGTTGAGCTATACCTGTCTATATACTGTTGAATCCCCTGAAGACTTTTGTAATTCTACAACATACAAGGATGGGCTAATCTCGAAGACCTGAAAATGATGCGTAGGAAAAATTACTTTTGTTTTTCTTTCTTGTTATGGAAAATAAGGGAGTCAAATACCGCGAACATTGCTTACCTCTGCGACTACCAACAGACTAGTTGGGCTTTTGTGGCCTTTCTGCCCTTGCATCACTTTCAACTGCAATGTACAAAGACATAACATGGAACTTTATTTAAGATTTAATTTTTCTTGTGTGACTATGCATATACAGATTGATGCGCCAACAATTATACTAACCCTTCCGTGTCTTTTCTGGACATGAAATCCCATCTGCGTCACCATATTCTCGATCCTCTCCAACAACTGTTTTGGAGAGAGACTGGATGTGAATCTGATCTTCCTCTCGGAAACATCCTAGAATAATTCAAGAAGAAATAAGTCTATGTTTTATGATATGTTCCTTGCATAATACGGTACAAATTAGAATTAAAGGTTACCTCTTTCTCAAAAAATCCAGAAAGATCCAGACATGATGACATTCCTATAAGCTCAAAGGCATTGATAAGGCAAGGCGATTCGGGATCTCTTTGAGCATCAAGTGGCTGTGACAGGGATATAGCAAACAATCAGTCATTAAGGATGAAAGGATTAAAATGTTTGAAATGAACCAATTACTCAAGGGTCCAATGTCCATACTGTTTCATGCACGGTGAAGACGTGATCATCTGTAGAAGCATGATCATCACTTTCCAAATCTTCTTCATCAGTATTTACAGGTGTATAGTCTTGTTTGAACCATGCATCTTCTTTGATTTGTGCCATTGTTATACGAGTATGCGGGTTGGGATCAAGAATCCTCTTTATGAGGTTCTTTGCTCCTGCAGATAACCATTTTGGTATATGAACTTCCCCCTTAAGTATCTGATTTATATCCATCAAAAATAATATTAAAAGTATTAGCTCCACAAAATGTCATATAAAATGAGCTCACACGCATAGAACAAAAAGAAGAAATTGTCTTACCTTTTGATAAAGTACGGCAAGATTTCTATCATCAAAGGGTAAATAACCAGTGAGAATGACATACAAGATAACACCACATGACCAGGTATCAGATGCCGCGCCATCATATCCTCTGTTAGAAAGAATTTCTGGAGCAACATAGTTTGGACTACCACAAGTGGTATGCAACAATCCATCATCCTATAGTTAAGACAAAAAAGCTCAATAAGATTGAGGAAACTAATTCACATATGCAACAAAGAGAAGCTAGTATCCCGTACCCTAAAGTGTTGGGGTAATGCACTGAGCCCAAAGTCCGTTATTTTTATGTTTCCCCTCAAATCAATGAGGACGTTTTCTAGCTGCATTTTCAACACCACACATGTTACATGACTGAATAACAGCTTATAATATTTATGCTACACACTATATAATTAGTTACCTTGAGGTCTCTGTGGAAGACACCTTTGTCGTGACAGTAACTAACGCCATCAACCAATTGTTGGAAGAGCTTCCTACCTTGGGCCTCTGAGAGTTTTCCTTTGGAAACCTATGGATAAGGATTATAGTCAAGGCAAAAATTCAAGATTTGAAACACTATTATTCACAAACAGAATATATAGTCAAAGTAACTTACGATTCTGTCGAATAATTCACCCCCATTCACATATTCTAGCACCATGTAAATCTTACTTTTGCTCGCTAAGACCTGCTTAATTGTACCGCCTTGTTAGAAATGCTTCATAACAAAATACTACTAACATGAGGAAACCCATGTATGGATATCTAAATGTTTGATAAATATTCTATTATTATTACTATTATTCACTAGCCAGTTGCCACCATGAAGCAGGCATTTGACAAGCAACAAAAGCCATCGTGGACGTTACATGACAAACTCCTCAAGGAAGAAAACAAACAACTTTTTTTTGAGACGGGAACATAATTTACTTAGATTGAGTAGCTAATACGTCAGTAGGATCAAAGTTGTTAATCCCTGATTTGAATTAAGACCAATTAAATCTTGGTCTACCAGGGCAGAATAACATAATATTCCAGCAAAAGACTATTCCTAATCCTACACCAATAAGTCCAAGAAAAAAAACAAAACAAAGTTGTCCACCTAAGTTTTTAAGTCTTTGGATAAATCCATCTTTCCTCCTCCATGGTCCCAGACAAAATAGACCCCTTCCCATATACAATATATAACCACAAAAATCAATGATATAACACTTATGGTTATCCAGTATTTATTAACTTGTAAAGTTGGGAAAAAGATCTAATTATGAGGGGGGTCGAGATGGCTCACCAATTATTATTTTTCAACAACCACTAGATGAATTATCACAATCCCCTTAAGTTCATACATTGAAAAGTATTCCTAAAATTCAGTAGACTTTTCTGTTCAATGTATTTATGCCTAGTTGAACAATAAAGACAAGAAAATTGGAAGAAAAAAACGAATCTTTAGCCGTGAAAGAGTGAGCATTTGTTGTTCTTTACTTCAAGCAAAAATGAATTGGCTAATTGTATATACACAAACCGAATCAGATTCCAGGATGTTTTTTACTCATTGTTTTCGAAGAATAAAACAAATTATACAATATAATCCACTTCATATACTGAATCTTTAGGTGGAGCTACTTTATCACCACTACAAACACAACTTGTATCCGGAAAACATTTCAATACCTCAACTTGGGTATATTAGGAGTTTTTTTTCTGTTCAAAAGATAATATATTTGAAAGAAGGCAAAAGGAAAAGGAAAAGGATAGTATATACCTCGTATAATCGGACCACGTTAGGATGTTTGAGGAGTTTTAAAGTTCCAATCTCCCTCTTAATCTGAAATTACACAAGAACTGCATAAGCTTATTTGAGTTATTTCAATTTTCAACTTTAAAAGTATAGTTCTTTATATGATTATCTACTAAGAGCTTCAACACAAATACTTTCCACAAAAGTAGCAAAGGTTCAATTAAAAGATTAACAACAACATACTCCATCTAATTCCACGAGTAGGGTCTGGTAGAGAGGTAGTTTCTGATAGACTCGGAAAAAATGTGCAATCAAACAATTTACAATTATACAGTTTAATAGTTGTCGTCAAGTTGGACTGATTCATTATCCAATAAGGGAATTTTGAACCACCAAATTTAGCTAATCCTTTAACTTTTAGCTGCAGGATTTAGTCGGAAATATAGTGGAAGATGCGATTTCTCACCAAAAAGCGCTAACCACCAAGCAACTATGATTACAAAATTGAAGATTCAAACTTTTAAGACTTTTTGGCCATATCTCTAAATTTTTATGAGTTTAGAAAATAATATTTGTGAAATTTAAACGGTTAAAAATACATGATTTAGAAATCCAAAAATCATGTGTGGCTCAATATTAAAATTCAGTAGAGTGACAATAAAATTACTAGGTGATTTCTTCTTATTTGTTCGACCTTCAATGAGCAATAATAGCATATTAATGTAATTTCAAAAGTAAAGTCTTAAAATATACGCAAATCTTATCTCGCTATTTCCAATAGACCCTCAGGATACCACAGTTACACAAAAAAAGAAGAAGTTCCGTCCTACCCATTTTACTTGAGCTTAGATTTATCGGAAACAACTTCTCTATTTTCTCAAATAGGGGAAAATCTACATACACACAATCTTTTCCAACGTGAAATTACAATGGGTATGTTGTTATAATAGTAGTTCCGTCCAACTCGCCGGAAACGGGATTTGGTCGGAGAAATTGGGAAGAAGATTTTTATAACGAAAACACCAAATGGAAAGATCTTCAAGTGGAAATTGGTAATGAAAATCAACTTTCACCATGGAAATGAAGTTACAAAACAAGAATTACAGTAGAGAGAAAAACTGATCCACTTTTTTTCAGAAAAAAAAAAGTACACAAAAACAACAGAAAATGGGGAAGAAGAGATTCAAATTATTTTTGATGAACTCTTCCATTTCTGAGAACCCAAATAGAAAAAATTCATCCATGAACACAACAGAAACAGAGATAACAAAAAAAAAAAAAAACACAAACCTGATCAGTAGACCTGAGGTCAAGGATCCGACTCTTCTCCAAAATTTTAATGGCGAAAGATTGACCAGTCTCTACATGTCTAGCATACTTCACTTTACCAAAATTTCCTTCACCAAGTGTCTTCCCCACTTCATATTTCCCTAATCTCATTCCCTTCTTCCCTCCACCCACCCTTATTTCGTCTTCCTGTTGTACCAACACCATACCCAAAAATGAAAAAATAAATAGTAAAATTGGGTATAATAGTTTGAAGTTTCAAGCAAAACTGAAAGAATTCAACTCAGATTTTTTTTTTTGGGAGGAGATGAAGGTCAGCAGGTTTTGTATTTCCTCTTCTATGTTTGGTGTAATATATAAGGAAAGATACATAATCTCTCACTTTCCAAATTTTGTTTGCCTCCCCTGGCTTCATCTTAATTAAATTACTCATTTAGAGATTACATAAACCATATTATAAAAAAATATTTTAGAATATTATTTATCGAAAAGTGTATCAAAAACCGTCTCTATACTTATTAAAATATGCTTTGTCTTCTTTATTCTTATTTGTGGAATCATACTGAATACTTTTATTGTTATTATTCTACTAAATCACAATAGTTCTACCTCAAAGAGATAAAAAAACTATTTTCAACGAATCTCCTGCTTAAATCAAGTAGAAATGAAAGTAGAAACAATATTGAAATAATGAGAAATGAATTATACAAATTGAAGAACAATAAAAAATTTTAAAATTATTTAATAAAATTATGATAAATAATAACTTAGACAAACAAAATTAAAATGAAGAGAAAAATGATATATAAATGAAAAATATTAAAGTGGGGCCACCTTTGTGGACCACTCTGTTTATACACTAATTACTCCGTTTTTTCTCCCTTTTTTTTGGAGAGTAAATCAACTTCATTGATTGCCACCAAAAATTAAGCAAAAAAAATATTTATTTTATTTTGAAATTTTTAATCATTAAGTAGTTATTTTCCAAACTTATTGAAATAAATAATTAAATTTAAAATTATAAAATATAATTAATATTGAACAAGTTAATAAATATTTTTTCTTAATATTAACAATTATTTGGCAATTTGCAAATTTGTGAACACAAACGAAACGCGGAGACAGAAAACCCCACAACCCACTTTTTACATTTTTGGTGTTCATATATCATATGTGTATGTTTTTTTTCGTTGACGTGGATTCAAAATTTAAACTCTAGATATTATTTGATACACAAAATGAAATAAAGAAAGATACGTCATCTGTTGTGGTATCTCTATATGGGATAGTAGTTTTATCATTTTAGTATAAATATTCAGATACATAATTTTGAAATTAGCTAATACTAAAATTAAATTTAAGATAATTTTATTGCGACCTTTATCAATTAAACATTTTGATACTAAGCCAAATATAATTTTAAGACTATGAATCCAAATCCACTATTTATTATAATTTTACGTATAAAAATATATTTTAACTAAAATTATGAGATTCAGATAAATTCGATGCTTTTAAGCTGCTGATTATTTGGTTGGTTTACTTTTAGAAGAAGTATCCAAAAAATAATTTCAAAAAAACTATTTTTAAATTAATCAACCTCTCTATAAGCTTGGTATCAACAAGAAATAATTATGTTTGTATGATTTTCGAGAATTTTGTAAATACGTTAGCTATATATAGATATATTTTAAATTATTGTAGTTGTTGAAAGTTGTTTTGTATCTTAAATCATTTTCATCATTTCAATTTTACAAATTACAATATAGGAGTATTAAACTAAATTTTAGTTTCGATGGAAACATACCACTCTTGAAAATCTTTAAATCATTTTCAATTTTACAATTTTACAATTTATTAAACTAAATTTTAGTTTACATAGAAACATGTAACTCTTGAAAATCTTTAAATCATTTTCATCATTTCAATTTTACAACTTATTACTTAATTTTAGTTTCGATGGAAACATATGACTCTTGAAAATCTAAATTGTGTTAAAGGATAGATATAAATAGGTAATTAATTATATACGATCTTCATATATACAAAAAAATAATTAAAATTCAACAAAAATCGTAAAAAATATTCTAAAAGAACATTAATGTAAGCTAGCAAATTTACTGTTGGACAATCAAGATGTTATGATGATAAATACTATCCTAATTAATTCTACATAAAATTATGTTACACCAATTAAATAAGCAAGATGACAATAAAATTATATAGATATTATTCAATATTGATCATAATAGTACTATATTCATGTTAATCTTTTTAAAGAATTAATTATAACTAAAAAAAAAATCAAAACCAATCTCACAAAAGAATAACAATTTTTTATAACTATAGATATACCTGAAAATCAGACATAACTCGTAAATTATTAAAGGGAGACAAGCATAAAACCTTTATTCAAACAATAATTATTTATTGATTCATAAATTATTGCTCACATATATAATGGTAGCTAGCTAGAAGATAAAAAAAATATATGGATAAGAATTTGAAATTTGGAAAAAGGAAATAATTTTGATTACCTGAACAATTAGGATTCTAAGTTGCCTTTGATGTTTTTGTTTTTTTTTAATCATAAAATATACGATTAGAATTCGAACTTGCCTTTAATATTTTTGTTTTTATCATAAACTATTATTATCTAAAATGGATAAATTTAAGATATCACGTTTTGTGCTTAATTAGTGTATCAACTATTCATACCATCACATATGCATAAGGTCTATAAAGAATTTTCTCATGAAATTTTGCACTAAAAGTTAATTGAGTGATTTTCACGAGATATAACACAAAATTATGATAAAATTAATACTACAGCAAATAATTAGAAAAAAAAAACAATAATTGTGATTGCCTATATGATTAGCCATTAGGATTCGAACTTGCTTTTAATATTTTTATTTTTATCGCGAAATATAATTATCTAGAACAAATCAAATTTAAGATATCACGTTTTGTGCATAATTAGTGTATTAATTATTTATACCATTATATATGCATAAGGTATATAGAAAGTTGTCTCGTGAAGTTCTTCATTAAAAGTTAATTAAGCAATTTTCATGAGAAGTTGACACAAAATTACGATAAAATTAATAATTCTAGTAAATCAGTAGAAAAACGAAATAACTTTGATTACATGTACAATTAAGAATTTACCTGATTATTCAGAATATTCTAGGTTTATATTTTGAATTTCATTTTATATGTCATCATTTTTTTTGGAATCTCCTCAAAAAGGTTTGTTGCCTTTATCTTTTTTGGTGTGAATTGGTAAATTTGTTACTATGTAATAATTCACCACACTAATGTTGTGTAATTATTAAAAAGGTATATGGGTAGAATTAATTAGATCCTGTATCTTTAATAAAAAAATCTTTAATTCAAATTATATGAAAATATAAATAATAAACCATAGTAAAAAGTGATTTTCTCGAATAAATAATAAACACACAATGATATATAATTTTCGTGTACCTTGAAAAAAGACAATGATGTTAGGTACCACATTAATGAAGCAATGGTTGCCCATACAAAAAATGTAAGGCACATGGGGTGGTTGATATTTGTGTTTTTCTTTAACTTCATATTCGATACTCGTATGAAAGTTAACTAAATTTATATATGCATAGTAGGACTTAATTTATAAAGTAGTTTATCCAATTAATTTTTTTCAATTTTACGGGCTAAAATTCAAAGATTTTAATTAGGATAAAGAAAACACAGTCATCCCACCACAATTTATATGGGTGAAATTTGATGTCATGAAAGGTATGCAACAGAATATGAAATTTGCTCTTTTTAAGATCTTGATTAATACTTTGCCTAACCTGTTAGATGATTGATAATAATCATTAACACTTTTGGTAATATTTAAAAGTGATGTGTTGTCTTGCTCTTGTTGAGAGTTTAGGTTTGTTGATGTTTCTTGCTATTATCGTCAGTTGTATTATGTTTCGTTTATTGAATTTCCTGATTAGTTGCTATGTTTTCTTTTTCTTTGTACGTGAATTTGCTTCACTTGAACGGTTAACCTGAGAGACCTTAGGAAACAACCATCTACCTTCACGAAGTAATGATAATAACTACGTACATATCATCTACAGACTTTACTTGTAAAATTTCACTGAAGTTATTGTTGTTGTTGTTAATATTTTAATTTTTAAAAAATAATACTTCCAAGGTATTATTAATGAATCTTTATGTCTTAATTAATGTGATTGATACTATTAATTTTGAGAAACTATTTGTTTCGTAAGAATATTTTACATATAATATTAATTTTTTAATTTTTTTGTTTTCTGAATTTATTAAAATAATATCAAACAGAAAATATATATAATTAATTATATAAAACTTTTTTTTGTATTATTCAACTGCTGATTGGTCCTACCATGTGAATCACGAGCCTGAGATTTATTCAAGGCAAGCCCTTTTTTCCGCGTAATATTTTTTGTAAATTAATTTATTTATATAAATATCCACTATTCATGTTCTGCCGTCCACACCCTAAACGATCGAGGTGATCTTTCTAATGATGGGTCTGAAGTTTAAAATTCTTTATATGTTTTCTCGATTGAGTTTGTCACGGAAAGTTTAGGTAGTGTGATTTACTTTGTATTATTAGAAATAAAGTTTTTTCCGTCGCGAATCAGTGGGAAATTTGTGTTATAAACATGATTTTTTCACTCATTTCCTTTATAAACGTTCTGCCGTCGCTTGAAAATGCATGATGAAAAAGAAGATTATTATTCAGAATAATGAGAAATTTCTTAATTTTGTCGTATGAAAATAATATTTTTTTTTTCTCACCGATTCAATCAAAAAATCTACGAATATAGTTATTGAACATTTTTCAATGGAAAAATAGTACTAGTAGTGTCTACTTTGTTATTGGTGTGCTATATATTAGTATTCAGGGGCGGCTCAACGTAATCGGAGGCCTAAAGCGAAATCTTAATTAGAGGCCTAAAATCTAAATAAACTTCACATGCATTTATTTAAAATTTATTTTTCTTACATTTTTAAATGCAAAGTATTACCTAATATTTTTTTTATATATAAATGATTTATTCGATTTCTTTTTCAATTATTAGTTTTAAATAAGATTTTATTAATTCAACGTTGAAAAATATTATTTTACTCGGGCAATCATTATATGAATTGTTAACATAGTTCTACAAGTAATAAGTTG
>JAJOOR010006016.1:0-24700 GCA_036250505.1 Solanum acaule | reverse complement strand
GTTAAATCCCCGGGATGAATGTGACACTAATGAAGAAGCTAGGGCGGGTCAAAGAGAAGAATATATTA
This sequence comes from Solanum acaule, assembly GCA_036250505.1. NCBI lineage: Eukaryota > Viridiplantae > Streptophyta > Magnoliopsida > Solanales > Solanaceae > Solanum > Solanum acaule. The sequence goes on along the minus strand of JAJOOR010006016.1, from coordinate 24,632 downwards.
GGTTGGTAAGTTTTCAAAGAAAGGGTGCATATGATATATAGGCAAATCCCACAAAAAGGACGGGATAGAAAATTGAAGATTTACCTAAGATAGAGTACAAATTCACATGGTACGCATACTGATTTTTGAATTTGATATGGAATAACCCAGCAAACAAATATGTGAGTCTGTTGGATCAAAGTAACTATATATATATAATCGACTTGAATATGATTATAACCCCTATCATACATAATATTATGAATATTGACACTTGTATACAACTTTTCAGGATATATTAACCATTTTAATTAAGCCACAGAGTTTTATAGCCTTAGTTTGCATAATATTTAAGTGTTGTAATTTCATAGAAAGGGAATTAGTATTTTGATATTGGTGAGTTAGAATTTTGCCCAATTTGTTCATTCTACATATAGTAATAGAAAAAAGGAAAGACCTTACAATTAAAAAAAAAAAAAAGATCATACGTATATATTACCAAATAATCCAAATTACATAAAGCCCCCCAAAACAAAGGGAATTACATTTTTCTTCAACATAAAATAAAAATAAAAATCCACTAGCACTCAATTAGTTAATAAAGGATCTTACAAGAAAATTAAATGATAAAATTAAAAGCCAAATAATTTTTTACACACTTCATATATGTATTTTAGTTTTTTCTCAACTTCCTTAATAAATAGTACTTAATAATATATCCTACTCAAGCCTTATGTGGAGGGCATTGATAACACTTAGTGAAGAGTCCAAAAGTGTTAATTTGATGTACAAAATTGACCATACTTGCCCACCCTCCAAATCCAAAACCAACGATAAAGACCCATACCACAACAAATATGTTGGTACAATACAACCCAACCCACCTTCCCAAGAATGATGGTGGTTGCTCCACCGCGTTCTGTCAAAAAAGAAAAGTGTGTCACATTAATTAAGATGGAGAAAAATAATAATCGAATTTTCGTTAGGATTTTTTGTAGGTACCTCTCTAGCTGATGGTGAAGCAAAAGTAAGCATGTGTGCTAAGGCAGGAATAATGTAGACTGTGAAGCTAACAAGTAGAGATCCAACAGATGAGTTGATAGGCCCAAAGAATGGGAAAACAATTGCCAAAAACCATATTGGAATAACCACAGGGAGTCTTGCCATTGCTCTTTTAAACAAGCTCTTTGTCTCATGAACTCTAATGAACTTCTCCCATACAAAGTACAATGGGGTACATGCAAATCCAAATGTAATAAACTACACACCAAAAAAAAAGTGTAAGTTTAGATAAGTAAGAAAATCACTTTTATACATATTAAATCTTAAAATAGACGTGCCTTTTAATTTAGTCTCAGCTAGTATCTATGCATTTCAATTTTGGATATGCACAAGTAAGAATTTAAACTATCATAAAGTTGAACAAGTAGACACATACGCCATACATGTCAAATCGTGTGAGATTTATCATGTAGGACGTGCATGTCTGCTTGTGCACACTTAAAATTGGAGGATACAGATGTCAGTTAAGACTAAATTAAAGAACACGTTTATATGTATTAATGTAAAAAAGAAACAAAGGTTTGTAGTGACCTGATGAATAAGCATGAGAATGACAGCAGAGTCTCTAAATTTAGTCTTTGGCAACAAAGCCAAAGCATTAGAGTGGGTGAGAAGTGCATCTCCAAAAGCCCAATAGACTGCACTTGCTGATGGCAATGTTAGTGTTAACACATATATTGTTGCTATCAAATATATCGTCTTGAACTTTTGTGGCTTCCACATTGCATGCATTATTTCCCTACATTCACACACAAAATTAGGTAAAAAGTGATTCAGAATTTAAATTTAATAAGTTTAATATTTTTATATTGTAACTTATAATTGATTATAGTTTTACAATTAAAGTGCCCTTCGGATGAGCACTTTATGGTAGGGGCGGCTCAACAAGCCTAAAAAAATGCATTAGCCTTACGCTCTTTAATTTAAGGGGCATCATTTTTAAGCAATACTAAGTTATAGGTATTTTTTTAAAAAAATATTGAGTATTATTTATAAAAAATATAAATTTTTCATATAAGAGAGAAAGAACTATTAGAAGTTTGACAAATCTATAATATTATATGTCTCAAGAAAGATTAAACAGAAAGGTTATGATCATGAACTTCATTAAAATAAATTAAAAAATAAGGTCTTCGATCGAATTTAGCTTTAGGCCACTGATATATTTGAGCCATCCCTACTTGAAGTAACCTGCTTGTTCGCAAATCACACAAAGCTTCATAAGATAAGCTCATAACTGAATAGACGTAAACGAAAGTTGAATTCGATCTCAGGTCTTTCACATGGAAAACGCACCTCCCAACCAACAACCATGCCCTCACGGGGACATTCATAACTTAATTACTATTAAAGATTTAGTAGGTACCGGGTTTTGAGGAAGCATGTTCCCACTAGTGGAAAAAGGATATGGAGCTAATAAATAAATTATAAGCATGTGTTATGTCTCTGGTGAAACAAACAAAAAAGATTATCTAGAGTATATATATATATATATAATAATTAAAATATTTATCCACTTGTGAATTTGTTAAACATATTAAATTAATTAAATTCTGACTTACACTGTGACAGCATGGCCACCAAAGGTGTAAAGAATGTTTGTAGCCCCAGTGAAGTAGAGAACCATTGTTGTTGGTCCTGAGTGCTTCACTCCCTCAACCTTTGGCATGTCACAATCAATTAAATAATAATTAGAACAAATGAAAGTACTAATTAGCATATGCTATTCTAATATTAAAAGTTTAATCAAGCCAAAACTAAGCTTTATTACTTCCCATAGATTATACTTTTTTTCCTTTCTCAAATTCAGTTTGTTGACAAATTTTATAGCTAAACAGTAAAATCTGTCCCTAATCCTATAAGCACCATATTAACAAAAAAATGTTAGCTGCAATCAATTTAGCAACAAAGTTCGTAGCTTTAAATTCTAATTTTTCTCGTAGTATTTCAAAAAATGAATATTATATCTAAATGCCATGCATTTTTAAAAAGAAAAGTAATTCTAAAAATGTGTTTTTCATTTGATAAATTACTTCCTTGGCTCACTTTTTCTTGTCATATTTAGTTTATCGAGAATCAAACTGTATGAATTTCAATCAATATTTTAAGATGTTTTTTTTTGTCGTTATAACTTTATAGTATATATATTGTTCGGACATCTAAATTAACCTTGCTAATTCAATTTAGTTCTAAAGATCAGTCAAATTAACTCTCGTAAAATGAAATGTGACACGTAAAAGTGAACGATACGGAGAATAAGAAAAGGAAAGTAGTTAATAATAATTCACCTGTCCATTGAGAAGAGAAGCTATGGTAAGATACCATGCAGTGTAAGTAGTCATAAGAAGGCCTACAAATGACCAAATTCTGTAATTGTGGAATGAAGGAATGAACACTGTTGTAGCACAACATGCTCCAAATATATACGTCCAAGTTCTCTTATCAAGATTGTCATTAATATAATATATGTTACTGCAACAAACAAAAAATAAATTAAATTAAATTAAATAATAAGAATGTTTTGGAGTATTATTTATTTTATTAAATAATAGGAAAAGGTATGAGTACCCCATAGACTATGATCGAAATCTCAAAGACACACTCAACTAAGGTCCTATTATCCTCCTAAACCCATTTTTTTTTTAAAAATTGTACACCTTTTGGCTTATGTGGCATCCAAATATCTTCCACGCGCTTCAATTGCGTGGAGTCGCGGAGCATGCCACGTAAGCCAAAAGGTGTACAAAATAAGAAAAAAAAATGAGTTCAGGAGAGTAATAGGACCTTAGTTTAGTTAAGGCGTGTCTCTAGAATTTCGGTAATAATCTAGGAAGTACTTGTGCCTTGTCCCTTAAATAATTAAAAACTTCCTATTTAATTATTTACATATTATTTACGTACGAATCTTAAATCACGGGTACCAATCTTGATCAATTCATAATATTATTGTAAAATTTGTTTTTATATATATATATTATTTTACTAATTTAATAAACACATGATTACCTTGCACATGCAATTAGCTGAATGACTGATCCAAATAGAAGAAAAGTGCAATTAAAAAAGAGGCCAATATTTCTCCAATGTTTTCCTAGTAGTCCATCAAGAACTTCAAACCACTGCAAAATTATGTATAAAAAAAATAATGAAAAGGAAATAAATAAATCGATATGAATCTGAATTAATCGAAACAGACCTGAATGACATGATTTCTGAAGTCAACTTTTTCTCTTTCTTTTCTAGTTCTGTACTCAACATAGAGCACACTTATAAGATAAGCAGTCCAGCTTCCCATCAAACCATAGAAAAGTTGGAATAAAATTCCAGATAACATTCCAAGTTGTGAAAATGAATATGGAAGTGTAAGTAACACTTGAGCAACCTAATATATCATACAAACTAAATATTAGAAAAATTAAAGAAATTTAAAAATTTATTTTCTCTAGAAATAAATATGAAAAATTAAATTAACCCCCTTCAAAATTTTACAAATTAATATCACCATTTTTAACTTGGAGCATAAATTATATATGTAAAAAAAAGCACTCAATTTTCGATAAATATCAACTTCAAAACCATCACTACTAGGAGGGGAAAATAGGAATTAGCCATGCTTAAATTTTATAGCTAAACAGAAAAATCCACCGTTTATCCTATTTAGAGATATATTAGCGAGCGATAGATTATCAAAAATCGTAGCTACGAGTTATTTAGCGATAAAGTTTATAGTGAATTCCAAATTTTTTTGTAGTTCATAATTTCAAATGCACATTATTGAATTCAATGTTAAAAACCTTACAAACTGAACTTGTTAAGTTTAAATCTTGAATCTATCATAGCATGATAGATACACTACTAGAAAACAAGAAACTAGTGACATACAAAATTTTGTAGCTAAACGGCTAAAATTTCATGTTAATTTCATTTAGCTATGTATTAGTGACAGATTATAAGAAAATTCAATTAGTTAGGAGTCTTTTAGCAATGGTTAATTACCGATAAATTCCGTAACTAATTCCATATTTCTAGTGATAATTAATATATTAGCATAGCAAGAAAGAAAAAAAGAACCTGGTTAGAAGAACAACTAAACCATGCATCATAAACAGATCCACCATGCCAAAAAAAATTGGATACTTTGTTTCTCACAGAATTATTTGAATTTGTTTCTTCTCCTTCTCTCTCCATTTCCAAGTAATTACCAGCAATAACTGTCTCAACTTTCTCAGAAGCCATAATGACTAATTAGTTAACTTTAAAGTGAGAGTTTTTGAACTAAACAAGAAGAAGAATAATGGAATGAGATTTGCCCAACTGATTAATTATGTATGTATAAATAGAAAGGAGGAAGGTAATATTTTCTTTTTAAAAAAATAAATTCCCTTTATTAATACTAGTTGTTTATTCATTTTGGTTATAAGTTTCTAGTTGTATTATATTGGAGCAATGATAGAGTCACCCGTAAAAGCACGGGCGGAGTTAGAAGCTCAGATACGAATTTGATCGAGCTGATCAGTAGCTTTTGCTTAAATAGTGTATGTGTGCTAAAAGATTAGCTAAATATGTACTCCCTCCCAATGGCGGAGCCAAAATTTCAACTAAGGAGTGTCAAAATATAAAGAAGTTAAATTGTGTAGAAGTCGAACATTGTCAAATCTAGCTATGCAGTATAATTTTTCGTCCAAGGGGTGTCGGTCGACACCCCTTGATTGTATGTGGCTTTGCCACTTCTCCCTCCGTCCCAATTTATGTGGTACTTTTCGAATTTCGAGATTTAAACAAATTTATCTTTGACCGTAAATTTATCATATATCTTTTAATTATTTTGAATTGCCAATTATTGTAAATTATAATACTTTTTACGTACTAAGTTTACAAATATAAAAATTTCATTCAAAAAATTTTGAAGATTCCACGCGCAAATATCTGGTCAAACTAAACTGTTTGACTCTCGAAAAATAAAAACTGCTACATAAATTGGGACAGAGTATATATATATATATATATATATATTAAGTTTAGAGTCTGGTACTCGTGTTGCCACATGTGTTTTTTTTTTATTTTTATGTTTGTTAGTATTCTTTTCTGGTAGACTTTGTAATGTTTTTTCTTATTTAATAACTACATTTTTTTCATTGTTTTCTTTTTTCTCTATTTGAGTTTGATACACTTGAACTGATTCTCTTTATCTGTTCTAGTGAGATTTCACTGGATATGTTATTGTTGTTGTTATAGTTGGATACTTGTGAACACTTAAAATGGTCATTTTAAAATTCAAAATCCATAAAATTAAAATTTCGACTCGGACGTATGCGTGAATAGACCTAACAAAGATGACATTACTTTGGGTCTACTATATATTAGGCCAACTATATATGGATTGAGATAAAACAATGTTATTTCAATGCATCTTCGCTGAAAAAGAAATAAAGATAACGAAAAGGAAAAAAAGCAAAAGAGGAAAAAATATGCACGGACTTTTTTTTCTTTTTTTTCTTTTGAGATCATGATGGAAGTAACTATGAATTTGTAAAAGAAGAATTAGTTAGAATTCTATCATTGCCACTTTTTGTTTCTTTTTATTAAATAGTCACATAGTATATTTTGTATTATTAATTCAATTAATTCAAATTTACATTATGTCTAACTCATTAAAGGGGAAATATTTTATATTGTATATTTTTTTAATTTAATAACTTAAATTCGAAACTTCTGACTAAATAAAACATCTATCCCGCTATATCTTCATAGCTATATGTTTTTCTATCATTAAAATGCAGTTTATTATATATCTTAATTACATGCAAAAGATATTTCTCACTATCCCTTTTATTTTTCTTCAAGTATTAGTAGGATTTTGTTTAGAAAAATGTAGTCATTAATTGTGGGTTAGACTTGGACAAGGTTTAATGTGGGTTAATCTCAAAAAAAAAAATTATAAGTGATAAAGGATCACCAGTACTATTAGAATTAGAGGTTTTTCTCATCGCGAATTAATGGGATATATGTATTACAGACAATATTTTTCTGCTCCACTTTTATCAAACCAACTGAAAATATATGATGGAAAATAAATTTTTATTGAAATATTAAAAATAATCAGTTGACATTTTTTTTTACTGATTCAATCAAAATATCTATGGAAATACTCAATTGAACATTTTTCATTGAGGAATTTTAATTAAAAAATAGTGATTTTTTAGTAATGGAGGTCAATTTTGACAAGAGGTTCTTAATTAGCACAATAATTCAGTTTATGTATCATCTGACATCTTAATTACAACATTAAACAACCCCACTTATAGGAAGTCACAATCAACCCATAATTACTATCGTTAAATTGATGTTTGTAAATATAATTATCAATAGTATAATTTCTAAAACTCCTTTAAAGTTTCACTTTGAAACAATAATTGTCCCTGTAGTTATAATATTATATTTATTTTCCTTATTTTTGAATTTACTGTAACAATTTATTTTTAGTGTAAAAAATTATGTATAATTTATTATTTAAATGCACTCTTTTATTTAATTATGCTTTATTAACTTCTTAATAGCATGCATTTTATACACCAAACAATTTACCACTTAAATAACACATGATGAAGACCACAAACGAATGGTCTAATTGTACTATAACAAAAGAGACATTTAATGATAATATATATTTATTTTATTGTTAATTGAGTTAATGTCATTATATCTAGAATTGCTAAAGCTTTTAGCAGCATTTTTATAAGGTGCTAGTTATAAATATCTAAATTTATTATTGCCGCTAAATATAATATAACAATAATTATATTATTATCATTAAATAATTGTCACAAAAATTTGTATTTGTTGTAGTGTTGTGTAAGTTGACGATAATTATACTTGAGTGTAAATTATATCTTGTCCAATGCGTTAGCTATTGCCTATTGGTACACAATTAATCTTGGTCATTTTACCAACAAAGGTTGTGATAGAGTGATAAGTACTTATTTGTCCTTAAATTTCATCTTTAAAATTTAATCGAATTTTAATATAAATATCGCCGCCGTGAAAGAAAAAAAATATCCATATCTTCATCTAAAAAAATAAATCTTCATCTCAAACCATCATAGCCACCCAAACAATTATATATTTATATTTTTTAAAAAGACCCTTTTAAATTTTTGAAGAGGGAATTTTGACTTTTTGCAAAAGAAAAAAAAAGGTACTCCATAAAAGAACAAAGAGAAAAAAATGGATTTGAAAAGGAAAAAGAAGGGACATATGAAATCAAAGCAAGATCATTTGGTAAAGGAACTGAGATTGCTAAAAAGTGAACGACATAAATTAATAAAATAAAAGGATATATTACAAAAAATAAATTAGTCATATTTATAATTCATGTACAGTAATAATACATAAATAATTAAAAAAATTGTTATAATAAAATTAAAATAAATAAGGTAAACGTAATAATATAAACAATAGGAGAAGTTAGTATTATGAAATGAAACCTTAAGGAGTTCTTTAAATTATCCCTTACTATATTTCTTTTAACAAATAACCTCCTCCTTATTATGAATGTTAGTTCTCGATAGGGATAACAATGAGGTGAAGTAGATTGAAGTTTAACTAGAAAAAATTAATTTATCTTTGGGCGTTTAATTATTAAATGATCTTCTTCATCTTAAAATTATATAGTACGAACATAATGAAAACAAATATACATGCACAATAGCACCTCCTCCTTATAAGTTATAAATATAGGCTATAACAGTAACAATGATAAAATAGTTACTTTTTTTTTGGTAAAATTATTTCTTTAGGTTATCGATTTAAATTTCATATTAGCATCTTTTTTAATTTTCTTTTAAAATATTTGGCTCCACCGCTAACCTCCTTATTTCACTTTTGCTAAATCAACCTTACTATTTTTCTTGGTAAAATTCAGTACTCTTTCTGCCTAATTTATATGACATACTTAATTTTTTAGTTAGTTCCAAAAATGAATGATACATTTTTTATTTGACAAATATTTAATGACGCTTTCAACATTTTACCGATCTTGTTGGGTCCTACTTATTTGACAAAAAGCCCACAAAAGTATACTCTTCTATTTAAAAGGAAAAATTATTTGGATGTGTACCTTTTAATAAATAATTACTGATCTTAGCAATACTTTTTATTTATTACCATTTATAGCAATACAATGATAAATCTGCAATATGTATTAAAAGTGAATTATATATGTAGTATATATGTATTATAACTGTTTTAAAATATATTATGCTTGTTTGGTAAGAAATTGACACATTGTATAAAAATGTGTGATAAATGTATTATCTATCAATAAAACTTGTATTATATGTGTTTATAAATTGTTCTCTGTAATATGTATTAAAACTGTAATATAAATGTATTGAAAGTGATCAAATGAAAAAGAAATATTATTGCTATAAATGGTAAATATTTTCTTTATATAGTATATTTATGTACGTTTCTCTAAAAAAAAATATTTATTTTAAATGGCCAATTTTGAAATATTTCAAAGTTTTTTCTGTATTTCTTAAACTTTGAGTTCAATCAAACTACATCACATAAATTGAAACCAAAGGAGTATATGATATTCAAGGAAATATAAGTCACTTTCCATTTAAGAGCTAATTACTCTAATTCCAATTATTTTTCAAATTACAAGAATCTCTTAAATTTATAGGATTTTGGATACATCAGGAAATATGCGGATATATAGCTCACGGATTGTGAATGATACATTACTTAATGGGAGAGATGTATCCGAGAGGGGATAAGGATGTATTCGAGAGGGGATAGAGATGTATTCGAGAGAGGATAGAGATATATTTACGTAATTTTTCGTTGTTTTATTTGTGGGCCAAGTGGTAAAGAGTATGGGCCTAAGCTCTCATGATCGCACGAGCGGGCTGACCCACCAAAACCAGTCTCTTTTTCAAGAAGCCCATTTTTATATTGATTGATCATATGCATGAATATACACTACCACCTTCCACTTTTTCTTAATGTCAAAAAAGGGGGAAAAAATAAATTCATCCATTCCATTACAACAAGGGACGCTTTTCTTGGGGTTATGGTTTCTTTAATATATTTTTTAAAATATCATAATTGAAAGTGAAATAATTAGGAAACCGAAAAAGAAAAGTGGAGATGAAATAGCATAAAGCGTCATCAATCGTAGTTATAAGAACTTACTTATGGTCCAAACCTTCCTCGAACCTTGCAAGAAGTCTTAGCGTATCGAACTACTTTTTTAATGCGTGCCATCGTTGATTGATTGACCTGTCTTCTTTGGTTCTTACTATCTCTCAAATTTGAGTACCTCCTTCTAATGATTAGTGTTAATTGCATGTATTTAGTGAATACATTTTTTTTTAGAATAACTTTGGGAAACTTTAATTTCTTTTTGTACTAAAAAGTTATTGCATATATTTAATTATGTATTAATTATTGTTGTTGGAGAGCTAGGGTAGGGTGTGGTGGGGGACTAATAGTATTATTTTGATATTGTAAAGGTGAAGATTATATCAAGGAAAGAATGGAGTGCATCATTGCATAGAAGAATGGGATTAGTGCTTAAAATGATTAATGTCACACGTGTGACAACTGGCTTAAGAAAAAATTAAAGAGACTTTGGATGCGTTACACTACTTTTGGCTCCCTAAATGATGTTAGGCTAATCATGCCCATGGGGAGTAATGAGAAGTCATTAGTTTTAATGGAATCACTTTAGCATACAAGGAGTTTAAAGCAAAAAATAAAATAAAATAAAATAGTTACTCAATTTCATTGTAAAAGGAGGAATATTTTTATGTGTCTCATAAGTCATATCCCACATCATACTTGAATGAGCTAGGCACTTCTTCTTTTTCCACCCCATTGTCTGGTATTGGCATTGGAGTCTGACTATGTTGATCAGATCTGTGCTGCTTAGGGTCCCATTCGTAGGAAACGCTCTATAATAAGGTTTTTTCCATACTCAAGGCTCGAATCTGAAATCTTTGATTAAGGAAGGAGCAATCACATCCGCTGCACCACATAACTCGTATTTTCACTAATAGGTACAAGTCGATTAGTATTCGAGATTAATTTACAACTAAATGCGATTTATAATATCTAAGTTTAGTATTTGAAATCACTTTACAACTAATATAACGAGTTAAGAATATTGACTATTGAGTAGGGTTTGCTTAGTGAGGTGAACCCACTAGCCCCTTGATTGGGTGGTGATAAAGATGTTGTAAACAAAAGCTATATGTCCAATCTTATTTAGAAATAATTACAATAGCAAACTAAAGTTAAACTTCTGTTGAGATTTCATTTTGGAAGTTCTTTTTATCGATTAAGTTATAGTATATAGTTTCAAATATTATACAACTTCCATTGTAGTGCATTTTGTGTATCAACACATTGTTTTATTACACTTGACTATATATGTGTTTCCTTTCCCCTATTTAGGTGCACATACCTATTGTGTTTCCTAAATGATGAGGGTCTAAAAGCGAATTTATAGAATTTTAAGTTAACGAGTTCCCAATAGAGGCATTTTAAAGTATAAACATGAATTTAAGTAAAAAAATGATCTCAGAGGATTCAAATTCGTGCACATTAGCGTTGTTGCGCTTCAATCGTTCCTCTATTTGCCATGTAACTAGTCTTCTAGTTGTTAATGTGTAATGTGTTCCCGTCTTCATATAGTTATATATTTAAAAGAACTTTCAATATAACTGTAGAGTTTCAAGATCTGCAATACGTGTTGAGCATGATGTTTGCCTATGCCATATAGGATGAAGTGGATTGTTTAATACTTAATGAGGTGATTATTCATAACATTGAAATATTTTTTTGCATACATTATTTTGGTTTGGGTCAAATTATATAACTAATCAAAGATTTTACACATAAACATGTAGCATGAAACTTTAGTTTAAAATGTAATTCAAGGCTATACTAAAAAGTTATAGTAGTAGTAGTTATAACATCTTAAAAAGAAGAATAACAATATGATCCTTTTTAATTATTATTTGTTTAGTAGAAATGTATACTTATAGGATTAGTAACCCTGAGTGGAGAAATAGATAGGGGGAATTGTCAAAACAACTTTTTATCCCATGTGATAAAAGTTATCCCATCTACACCAACCCCCACTACCACCATTTATAAAATAATAATGTATCCTATAAATTGTAGTATGTTAATACATATAGCTACATTTCATATATGAATTTTGCTGCTGACAGGAAAAATCATATACTGTCCAATATTAGGTCACACAACATGTGTAGTACGTTCATATTGTATTGTAACATCTTTTCATATTTCTGGGCATAACACATAATAAACGTGTCATTTAACAATTGGTCTTAGCTGATGTTTATGTCTTTCAATTTTGAGTGTGGACAAACCGACATTTAAATTTGCATAAAGTTGAACAAGTAGACACACATTCTATGTGGCGTTTGACATGACAATTTGCATGAGATACACTCAAACTAAATTGTATATGTCACGAAGATGCATGTGTCTATCCATTCAACGTTATGCAAGTTTAAGTATCTGCTTGTATATACTCAAAGTTGGAGGACATAAATATTAGCTGAGACTAAGAGCATGTTTCGCATTCCTGCTAAAAATGATTTATTTCTAGAAACACTTTTTTAGATAAAGGATTTTTTTTTCACATATGAAGGAATTTTCGAGCACTTCATCATTAGCCCATAAAGGAATTTTATGGATCAGGTATTGAGTCAGATATTTATATGTAGTTTTTGGTTTAAATGGATTTAGGTATAATGTTATCTATATTTTTATTAAAAATTATATGTCATGTCATTAAAAAGTAATTAAATTTCCCTTAAACATATTACTTTCCGACCTAACAAAAGATAAATGGCTTTTCTAATTAACAGGAAAAAAAAGTGACATGTTGAGTCAAATAACAAAAGAATAATAAACCTTCTTTTATGAAAAACAAAAGAGACTTTGTTCACCAATATTTTCTAATAATAGTTAAATGAAATGTTTAAATAAATAACACATTAATGGTGTATTTGGTATGGAGGACAATATTAATAATTTTTTTCATATTTAATTAGTTAAAAAAAATTTAAAAAATCTAGGAATGAACATTTCATATCGATAATTTGATTGTGTTTGCATCATTCACATGTCTCATCTTCACCCTCATCTTTGCAATTGTCATACCCACCACCCCACACCCTTCTACGCCCATCCCACCTCTCTTTTTCTTTTTGATCTGAATTACATATGAATATTTTTAGAATAATAATATTTTTACTTTACCTATCAAACACAAGAAAATAAATTTACAAAATAATTATTTCCTAAAAACATATTATTCAAAATACATTTTTTATGAAAATATTTTTGTACGTACCTACCGAACACGCCCTAAATTTTGTTATAGAAGTTATGGTGAAAGTTCAATCCACGTTGTTGAATCCTTCAACTATAGTGCATGTAGACAGGGGCGGAGCCAGCATACATTCGGGGTTCATTCGAATTCCCTTCGACGGAAAATATTACTATTTATACATAATTAAATTTTCTTTTATGTATGTATTAGTATATGTTTGTATCCTTTTAATTAATTCGTATTTTTTCTTCTTCAGATTTTGGAGCCCTTATTAAAAATCCAGCTCCGCCACTGTATGTAGACATGATGGAAGCTACTTGATAGACAATATCTGATTGCTTGTGACTTATACAAGGCAATCACCTACAAATTGCAAAATAAACCCAAAAGACAAAAGACAAAAGATCAAAACTTTATATATCTTTAAATTCGACAGCACAATCCGTCAATAAAGTTAAAACTATTTAAAATGATAATTAGCCTCTAATTAAAACGTTATATTGTTTTTTTGGAAAATAAAGAATTATCGGAGATATTTTTTTATAGAAAGAAGGAAAAAGGGAATATATTTCAATGTACATATACTTTTTTTTTTCTCTTTTATCTTTGTTTTGTTCATAATATTGTAGTATCGCTAACTCACTTAGCATTTTCGTTAGCAATTGTTTTGCAAGTTTTTTAAAGTATAATTATACATTTAATTAAAGGATAAATTGATAATGTACAATAAGTAAATTTCTCAAATAGTTACTCAAGTTAAGAAAATTATAAAGTAAAGTCAGTTTATTTTATTTTCTATCAATAAAAATATTTAATTTTATCTGCGTAAGTATAATACATAATAATATATATAATTAATAGAAATGACAGCATACTTTTGATAAATTATTTATTGTGATATTTTGTAGTACCAATGCAAATTTTGAAATATTTTTTCCTTTTTTATATCTTGGACCCACATACAAGGAAACTATATATCATAAAACCAACTATTTGATTTTTCTCATTGGCTTTACATGAATCATTGATTTGATACATGAAGCTGTAACTATGGTTTATTCTAAATGAATTTAGTGATCCAAGTATACTCTAGAATCAAATGATTGAATAGGGAAATTAAATATATGGCCTAGGAGTGGTGGGATTATATTCACTACAAAAGTCCATTTTGGTATATAAAATGTTTGTTTATTGCCAAAAAAAGAAAAGAAATTAAAAGGTCAAATCAAATCAAATTAATCCAACATTATAATTTATATGTATACAGTTTTTAAAAATATATTGTATACATAAAAATATTGATTGTGATGTGATTTAAGATTCTTAAACTTTTTTTTATATAATTTTTATTTTTAACATATTATTTCAAGTTTGAATCTAAATTTGAAATGATCCAATAAATTTTAAGAGCTCATAGACATTAGTAGCTCAAATCAAAATTAAATCAATACTAATAAAAAAAATTCAATCCAACACTAGAAATGACAATAATGTCGGATATTTTTAATTAGTTTTGCATTGGCTTAGATAATTGAAATACTTACTTAGGTTTATTGTTTTTCTTAAATGTTTAGTCATGTAATTAATACATATTTTTAGTATGACTTGGTATTTTTAGATTATGTTATTTTCATTATTTCTTATTAATTCACAATATTTATTTTGCGATTTCATTATTTTCTTATTGAATATTTTAATGTCACCACTCATCTCATATTTGTATTGTTTTCTTAAGAAACACCTTAGATAGTTATATCTTACAGGACTAAAGAAATATTTGAATTGCAAGTTAATAATATATTTGTGTGAATACTTTGTCAAAAAATTGAGAAAACTCAAAGTTCAAAAGTCCGACTTTTATTAATTTGGTTTGGTTCAATTTAGGGAAAACTACCTTATTAGACACACATCCATATCATATATACTAATTCTACCTATACTTTCAAATAATTATGTACCTTACCACTAATTAAGAATTTTCTACCATATATTGAGGAATATACACTTAGATACATGTATAGTTGCTACCAGATATACTAAAATATGAAGAGAGAGGTGAGCGAAATGGGGAAAGAGGCAAGCGAGATAGTTATGTATCTCACATACATACGAATCACACTAGATACATGTATTGTATGTACCTGGTGTGATTCACATATATATGAGATACTAGATACACAGGAGGGTGACGAGAAAAATGGGAGGGAGACAAGTGAGGCGAGCGAGATTTGTTATGCATCTCAAATACATGCAAATTCACTTGAATACAATGTATACAAAATAAATTTCACCCAATTTTGACCCCATGCATATATCTCGAGATACATGTATCTAGACGTATCTAAATGTATCTGGACTCACCAAAATCTAGTAAGATTTGTAATATTGTAAACTAGAGTGTATCTAAATAATTAGCTCCCAAACTGGTGGAAATTTTATAAACTTCCCTTTAATTTATAAATCTAAAAACTCGGCATAATTAATTAAATTTGATATTTAAAAAATACGAACCAACCCAACCTAAATACATCCCTAGTTTTGAAGATATGGGCTACAAATTTTGCGGAAAAAATAATTTCTTATTGTCTTATTGATATAATAATATATTCAATACATTCTTACAGGTAAAACTTAAAAACAATAGATATACATAGATTTTATATTACTATCTTTATGATTTAAAAAGATTATTTCTGATAAAAACAAACAAACTACTAAGGCTAAATGACAAAAGAGAACATAACATAATCTTGCTAATATGTCTACATTGGATCCCTTGTGAAAAATAATTATAAATTAATAGGAGTTAAAATTTCAATAAGATTTTTCGGCGAATCTTAGCTAGTTCACAATCTGATCATAATGATTTTTAAGATATAACACATGTTTAAGTGATTTTATTAATATAAAATAAAATAGAATAATTTCATAATCTCTTTAATTTGAGTGTCCATTTTTAAAAAATGTTCTCATAAATAGCTTGAAAATCTATCACTTTTACAACTAATATGTTTGCAGAAATTTGACTTTAAACACACGTTTTTGAATTGTACTGGAACACAATTTTCATTGAGTGCGACTCTAAGGGCATCTCCAACCCTAAACTCTATTTTACTCTTCAAATATAGAGTTTTCTATTTTTTCAGACAATCAACTCCAACCCAATTCTCTATATAAAAAAAGAATTTTTTTTCTCTCTCCTCAATATTATATTATTATTTCTATTTCATTCTTATTTTCTTATTTCATAATATAAATCCTTTATTTCATTTTCCCAATAATTACATTATATAATTTTCATGTGTAAATTTTTTTATTTTTTTCAAATTTTTATTTAATATAAAATTATATTTTATTCTTAAATAACATAAATTACAAGAAAATATTATGTAATATACAAATTAATGGATAAATTCAAATAAAAGTGAAATACAATTACATAAAAATTACATAAACACTCAATTTTTCGAAATTATTATGTTGCTCCCATAAATGCTCTAATAATGCATTACGGAGTTCAAAATGAACATTTTTGTTCTTAATTTTTTTATGTCTAGCTAAAAATTGTTCAAACCGAAGATTTTCATCTACCACCATTTTTGTCGTTGGAGTTGAGCCTCTACGACATCTTGAATTGGTGTATTAAAATCACGTTCATTCTCAATTATCATATTCTGCAGTATAATTCTCTCTTCATATTCTAATTTTTTTTAATAGTGCTAAATCTAGAAACGACCTACCGAATTACTAAATTATTGTTGTGATAAATTAATTATTATGTTACGTATTATATTTTATCTTGTATTTAAATTATTATGTTATTATTGTATTCTTATCTTGTATTTAAATTATCATATTATGTATTGTATTTTGAAATTAAATTTTTCATCTTGTCATTTTAATTTTGTGCGTTCTTTATAGTGAAAATTAATAAAAAAATCAAATTATATTATTGACAAAAATTAGAAAAACTTAAAATACTATTAATTCGAGATGAAAGTAGTATATATTAAATAATAATAAAAAAATATTGAAAAAGTGAAATAGAGAGTGATATGGAGGTGGGTTGGAGTGCCCATTCTCTATTTTACTCTCCAAATATAGAGAATGGAGAGTAAAATAGAGCTGGGTTGGTGATGGTCTAAGGAAGTGCTGGATACTACGATTTATTTGCATTAAGTATAGTCAAATTTCTATTTACATAAAAAATATTCCATAGCAATATAGGCAACACAAATTATTTTCAACAAAATGGTCATATGTATATGTAATGTATCGATATGTATATATAATGTATCAATATTATATAAATAGTGTATACTTGTGTATAGATAATATATACATTGCAATTTGATTTTATTCAATTCCAATCAATGCAAATCTCCTCTAAACAATCTCAAAATTTAAATATGAGATCCTCTCAATGTTTTAAATCTTTTTATATGTTATTCACTCAAAAAATTCACATTTGTGGAACGTCGATTTTTATAGTCGAGCTCTGTTGAAGAAGGAGGAGGAAGAGAAGAAGAAGCCACTAATGGTTGGAAGAAAGAAGATCAAAGAAGGCGAACAGAAAGTGAATTGCACTTCGCTTGCAATTCAAAAGGGCCGATTAACCATTTTTGGTAAAAATTAGTAATATATATATTTTTACCTGGTCAAATACATGCATGTATCTGGCACACTCATATATATATATATATATATATTAACTCTCTAATTCGTCTCTCTCCTATCTCGTTCATTTCTCTCCTCTCTCGCTCGGATCTCTTCCTATGTATCTCTAATACAAAATATGTCTTAGAATATATCTAGTTTCCCAAATACATGTATAGGCGAATCGTTTCAACTATATATGTTGTATTTCTTGAAAGTTTATCTTTGTATCGTGTTAAATTTGTTGGTGTATATATACCATAAAGATGATAAATTATAATTGAAAATAAAATAATAAAAATGAACAAAATATATTTAGGTTGAGGCGCGGATATGTTGCTCTGATTAAGGAGATTCAAGCATGCGGTATAATACACACCGATGGAGGAGTATACCTCTTCACTTGTCCTCTCCTGGATACAACAATCCAACGGTGTTGTACAACTCAAATAACTCCAAATTAATTGAAGAGTTTAAAGCTCAACCAACAGAACATCTTCCTTCAATATAAAATTACTCTCTTTTGTATAGTCAATTAATTATAGACTTAAAATATTTTTCTTTGTCTCAATTCTCTCTTTCAGTACACTTACCTGAATATATAAATACAATATAATACTACTCATCTTTTTTTCTTCTATATTTTCTTGTACATAATAGTAAGGAATTTTTCCTCGTAATGAATAGGAAGAATATGAATACTAATTTGGCTAAGGCTTAGGTAAGGCTTGACTTCTATTTTCTTCACTTACACCTTACACTTCAGCTGAGTCTAACGAGCAAGTAAATAAATGACATAAAAGTTACATGAGTTATAACGTATAATGAGATAGAAAAATAGACAAATAAAGTATTAGAGGTTAGGGAAAATTATGGCCACTAACTTATGTGAATGATCACAAGAAGTAATGCAGCAAAGAATTGCTACCAAGAGATGAAGAAAAGCAGTAGCACACTAGCAATCAATATGTTTACATATAATGCCCTTTAATATTATTAAAATTAAAATGCTGCTCCAACAAAACTATATAACAATTTAATAATTAAGCCAAAATCTGAAAGTAATAATTACATTATGGTCCATTAACTTGATGCAAAAGTAAGCATTTGATGAATGGTGACTACTTCCCATATGCTGAAGAATGGAATGGAATCTCATTAATCTTCCAACAATAAACTTGGAAAAGCTATTTTTTTAATTTTATTTTTTAACTTCAGCATGGTTTGCCTCTTTTCATACACATTCCTTCAATGTACCTTATTTATTCATTCACCCACTACTT
This sequence comes from Solanum acaule, assembly GCA_036250505.1. Taxonomy (NCBI): domain Eukaryota; kingdom Viridiplantae; phylum Streptophyta; class Magnoliopsida; order Solanales; family Solanaceae; genus Solanum; species Solanum acaule. Next base: position 5,273 of record JAJOOR010006016.1, on the reverse strand, counting down.
ATATGTTTTCCAAAACTAACAAAGTTTTACCAAAAAGAAATTAAAGATGATGGCTCCAAATCTAGTTCTTCTTCAAAGAGTTTTGCTCAGTTTGTTTCTTTTATCAGGTAGGTATTACTGTTTCCATGTTGCTATTTACTCCCTCTTCCAATTTATATGACAATTTGTATCTTACGTGGCGTTGTAACATATAGTATATCACGTAGGACGCGTGTATTTACTGATTTAATTTTATACAAGTTTAAATATTTATTTGTACACACCCAAAATTGTAGGGAAATGATGCTAGCAAAAACCAAGTTAAAAAACATATTCATATATTGTCTTCTTTATTTGATAAATATTTAATGACACTATCAATCTTTTATTTAGAAATAAAATAAAATATTTTACCCTTGTTTGGTCTCATTTATTTGACAAATAGTTCATGTACTCTTTTATTTTTTTAAAATTATTTATGTTTAATACTAAGTTTAGAAGATTGCAAATCTTGTCGCATTTCTTAAACTTTGTGTTCAGTTAAACTATATCACATGAATTGAGATGGAGAAAATACCAGTTTAAGTACTTTATTTTATCTCAATTAAATCCTTTTGAGAAAATTATACTACCTTATACGTAGGATAAAAAACCAATTTTTTTAATACCATTGAGGCCTTGACACAAGAGATAGGAATGTTTAGAAATTGTATTTTGTCACGTATAAGAATTTTTTGTAGTTTTTTAATTAAAAATTCCGACTTTATTACTGTCATGTTCCAAACACAACAAATAATTATTTTGGTTTTCGTCGTATTCTTTTTCAATATGTGACACATTTATTGAATTCACAAAAGATATGTAATTATGTTTTGCATTTGAATAAATCCATCATCAGATTTTACCATGTTAATTGTGAAGCTTGGTTTAGGAATTGATCAACAATATATATAATATTTGGTTGAAGTTGAAAAAAATTATTTGAAGTTTTTTTTTTTTAAAGAGTATTCCATTTAGTCTTACCTGTTTAATTACTTTAATGCCCATGTCGTTTACAAAATTCAAAAATAAATATTTATTTGAATATGATGTTTATATATATCAAACAAAATAATTTAAGTTTAATAGTTAATAATTAAAATAAAATATATATTACTAAATCATGATTAAGAGGTAAACTTTATATTTAAAAGATAAATATCTTATATTCATTCATTTAGTCTAAACATTATGGTAAGTAATTTTTATCAAACTCAAATATTAAAAAATCAAAGAAGCTAAATACGAATAGGTTGCACTTTATAAACCATCTTGTTACACACATTAATTAAAGAAATGTGCATCCTTTTTTCTTTGTAAAGTAATGACTAATGAGGTAGTTTATAAAGAACTTCACTATTTTGATACTTGCACTCTACTTTATAGATTATTCTAAATAATTACTTTGTTTTATTAGTATCCCAAAATTTGTATTAACCCAAAGAAATTATGATTATATGCAATGCAACCATGACTCTATTATTGATCTTACGTAATTATACGTGCATTTTCATAATATTTCAATTCTTAATTAAAAAAAATCATTCTACATAAACTAGTGAAATTTTAATTTACGAGTTTTGAATCACTATTCATTTTTTTATTTGGTTTGATAAAATTTGGCCATATGAATTTTTTTCATTTTTCTTGGAATTAAACTTCAGAAAACACATTGGATCATGAAATCTCAGAATTTAATTTGAAGTTGAATTTCAAAAATTTCAAAAATTTGGAAAACAACAAAAATGTGCTTTCATTTTTTCACTTCAAATTACTCACAAAAAGTAAAAAAAACAATAACTTCAATTTGTATTCATAACCAAACACAAATATATTACACCTTTTTTTTAACTTTAAAACCACAAAAAAAATTCTCCAGTCCCAATTAATGCGACACTTTTCGAATTTCAAGAATCAAACAAGTCTATCTTTGATCGTAAATTTTTTATATATCTTTAAATTATTTTGAATTGTCAATTATCGTGACTTATAATATTTTTTAAATAGTTTACAAATATATAAATTTCATTTAAAAAACAATTGAAAATTCTACATCAAATTTCTACACTATTTGACTTTCGAAAAACAAAAAATGTTACATAAATTAATACAAGAGTATTACTTTTTCAAATTTTACAACAAAACACGATGAAAAGCCCATTAAAATAATGACTTGGGCTAAAGTTTCTGAATTTTGTGGAATACACGGCTCACGCCATAACTCCTCCGATCCCCCCCTTTAACTCCATAACAACTTACGCTAAATTTGTATGACAGGCGTAAAATTCTCCGAATCTTCGAGAATTTTCACCATAATAAACAACTGCAGAGAGACAATTTGGCCGGGCGTCTTCCCCGGCGACAACTTCAACGGCGGCGGATTTATTCTTAAATCAGGCCAATCAATGGTTTTCACAGCACCAGTTACTTTTTCCGGCAGAATTTGGGGAAGAACAGGTTGCAATTTTGACAAAAACGGCAACGGTTCATGCTTAACTGGTGATTGCGGTCCATCTCTCAAGTGTACAGGGACAGGAAAAACTCCTGCTTCACTTGCCGAATTTACCCTTGGTGATCGCGATTTTTACGATGTTAGCCTTGTCGATGGATTCAACGTCCCTATAAGCGTTACCCCTTTAAATGGTAAAGGAAATTGCAGTGTTGCTGGTTGTAATGGAGATTTAAGACAAAATTGCCCTTCTGAACTTGCAGTTAAGAATAATGGGAAAGTAATTGGATGCAGAAGTGCCTGTGATGTGTTTAATACTGATGAATATTGTTGTAGGGGTAATTATGGAAATCCATCAACTTGTCAACCTACTTTTTATTCAAAGAAATTCAAAGAAGATTGTCCAACTGCTTATAGTTATGCCTATGATGATCCAACTAGCATTTTTATATGCTCTGGGACTGATTATGTTGTTGCTTTTTGCTCATCAAGGTATGTTACAATAACTTTTGCTTTTCACTTAATTTAAGTTCGCCTCGAGAAGTTCTATTTTAGGATAAAACATTTTTTGAAATCTCTAGTTACAAATGAATAAGTAATTATCGTTAAAGGTAATAAAATTAAATCATGAATACTGGACGAGTTATTGATCCATACATTTATCAACTCAGCTCATTTGAGCCATAGAAAGTTAGACTGATATGTAAGTCAAGTCGACGAAATTTGGTAAGATATTTTTTTTCATTTGATATGTTATTTATAGTCATAAAGAAAAGAATTGTTAGGTACTAAATTTTTTTATAAAAGAATAAATAGAACACTTAAAACTTAGTATGGATTGGATGGGTTGAATTATGACCAATATTTTAGCTCAATTCATTTCAGTTAAAGTAACATTTGGACAGATCAATAACCCATTCATTTATTAAGTCAGTCCATTTCGATCCGTCCAAATTAAATTCGACTCGTCCATTGAACCTCTCTAATTACCATATCAACACAATCTTTGATGGTACTTTTAGCTTTCTAATATTTGTTCATAGTTATAAAAAGATACATGTTGTCAAAATTTAAATTTAAATTTCATAAAAACTATATATGAAAACAAGTTAGATACCATTTTAAGTCAAAGAAACTGTGAAAATAGAAGAAGTAACTATGATTTGTTGAAATTGCAGGAAGAAACCAGTATGCACATACCATGATCACAAGCTCATTTGCAGTGGATCAAAGGGTTTAAGATCATTGATAAGCAATTTGTGGATGATATTTCTTGGATTAACCCTCATAGCCAATTGCAAGATGATCATCTTTTAATATGCATAAAGGGAATTCTTTTGACTTTTTTTTTCTGGGGAAGTTATTCGGATTTGTATAAAAAAAAATTCATCAAAAACTATTGTACTGTTGCAAAGTTCGTGCTATTTCTTTATTTTTAATTTCTTGACATAACATTTGCACGTGTATTCCATGTTAATGAGTGTACAATTTTAAAAATAATTTATATTATTATATATAATATGCTTGAGTTATTTTTATTATATAAATGTTAAAGGAAAAAAATATCTTGTTATGATTTCTGGTTTATAAGTTATAGAAATAAAAAAATATGAAGGAAATAAAAACAAAAACAAAAGAAAGAAATTGAAAAAGTAACCCCTATAATGATGTACCAGGTAATTATAAAAAAATTTCATCCTTCTAGAAACTGAAAAATGTAGTTACTCTCCCTTTACATTCAATTATAGATGAAATGACCTAGAAGATCTTTATATTTGATTCGAATTGTTATTGGACTCAGAGGCGGAGCCAAGGTTAGGAGTTTTTGGGATTCTAAATTAATTTTGTTTGGGGGTTCACATGTTAATATACATATATTTATTTAATTTTTTAATACAACTATAAGGTCTACGAAAAAGTCAGTGGGTTCATCCGAACCCATAAACCCCCACCTAGTTCCACCTCTAACTGGACCATTCTACTCACGACTTTACTAATTGAACATTTAAATTCGATCAAAGAATAATTTAAACCAATTTAATCATTGACCAAACATATATGACATTAAGATGTTGAGCTGGACAAAGTCCAAAAGAATCTCACATATTAAGAGAGTGGACTATTAATTTTTATTTTAAATACAACTAAAATCAAAGAAGCTTAAAAAAATGAGAAGAGAAAGTAAAAAGTTAAATGGAAAAGCATAAACACCCTTTCGTCTTTTTCTCTTCTATTTTTACCCCTTCCCCCTGGAGTTTTAATTCATCTTTGCTTCCTTTGTGACTCGAACTCACAATCTTAAAGTTAGAAGTCATGAGGGGTGCTTACAATCCGAGAAACTCTCTCTTGTCACCCCTTCGTCTTTCCATTTTCTGGAGAGAGAAAAGGGCACCTATTGCTTCTACCTCCGCCATGACCACCACCATCTCTACCGGCAAGTTCTTCTCAAATTCTCCTATTTTCCATCTATTCTCAGTAAAAATATCATAATGACATTATAGACACTCAAAACCCATCTTCATAACCTATTATCTTTGTAAATTACATTTTCTCCACGAAAATAGAAATAGAATAGAAATATATATATATATATTTGGTGACTATAAAAGGTTTGTCTTAGTATATGTCGATGATATCTTAATATTTAGTAAAGATATTAAAGAACATTTAGGACATTTACAGACAGTGTTTAGATTATTTGTAAAAAATGAAATAATAGTAAGTAAAAAGAAAATGGAATTGTGTAAAAACCATATAAATTTTCTAGGAGTAACTTTAGGAGAAGGTAAAATTAAATTACAACCAC